>JAZGTK010010027.1:0-16731 GCA_036877625.1 Ambastaia sidthimunki | reverse complement strand
AAATGTGTCTCTTTTAAATTATGTGCAAGGTGAAGAAATAATAATTGCTACAATTGTACACGCGCCTGCAAGCTTGATTGACACATCTCAGCGGTCCGCCCCCATGGTGCTGTAATTGGTCGGTTGCGCAAGGGGGGCGTGACCGTCCGGCTGTGTTTAATACTCTGCGCGACCTACTCCACAGCACTGATTTGTATGGGAAAGGCAGTTGTCAACAGCGTGAATGTAGAAATCGCATTTATTTCGGGAGTTTTCTTTCAGTAGAGAAGTTAACCATTTTTAAGCGTAAATCTGCAGTAAAGAGCCCCGAGACAATCGCCGGAGCACGACTAAGGAGAGGAAAAAAATATTAAAGATTAAAAATACACCCTCAGCCATTTTGCCTTCGCCCGCCTGAGGGCTATTTATTCTCTGACCGCACGGTATGTAAACCTACCACAACTCCGTGCCAAACAAGTGAAGCGGAGATGGCTTTGCTCTTCGAGATCTGAACTGAGCTGTTTCCAGGACTGCGTTGCTTTTATTCACAGAAAAAGACAGGACAGAAAGGATGGAGTGCTACCTGTTGGGGATTTACCTGTTTCTTGCACTTGTCCTACTGCCCTGGTCGAGCGGCACCGCGGCCAAGGAGATCACCTGTCAGGAGATCGCCGTGCCTCTGTGCAAGGGCATCGGTTATAACTACACCTATATGCCCAACCAGTTCAACCACGACACGCAGGATGAAGCGGGCTTGGAGGTGCACCAGTTCTGGCCGCTGGTGGAGATCCAGTGTTCCCCGGATTTGAAGTTCTTTTTATGCAGCATGTATACCCCTATATGCCTAGAGGACTATAAGAAACCCCTGCCGCCGTGCCGGAGCGTATGCGAGCGAGCCAAGGCAGGCTGCGCTCCGCTTATGCGCCAGTACGGCTTTCCCTGGCCGGACCGGATGAGATGCGACCTACTGCCCGTGCAGGGCGCACCAGACACGCTGTGCATGGACTACAACCGAACCGACTCCACCACGGTGTCACCTGTGCTCTCCAAGCCCACCAACTACCCGAGCAAACCCTTTAACCCGCATAAAAAGAAAAACGGGCGAGTAGAAAAACCCTGCGAACCGGGCTGCCAGTGCCGTGCGCCGATGGTGGCTGTGAACAGCGACCGACACCCGCTGTATAACCGCGTCAAGACGGGTCAAATCCCGAACTGCGCCATGCCGTGTCACAACCCGTATTTCACCCAGGACGAACGGACATTCACGGCCTTCTGGATTGGACTTTGGTCAATACTGTGTTTCATATCCACATTCGCCACCGTCGCTACGTTTCTAATCGACATGGAGCGATTTAAATACCCCGAACGCCCAATTATTTTTCTCTCGGCGTGTTACATGTTTGTATCGATCGGCTATATAGTGCGATTAATCGCCGGGCACGAAAAAGTGGCGTGTAATCGGGAGTACGACGTGGAGCACATTCACTATGAAACCACCGGCCCCGCACTTTGTACTGTCGTATTTTTATTAATTTATTTCTTCGGGATGGCCAGTTCGATATGGTGGGTCATTCTCTCTCTCACCTGGTTCTTGGCTGCGGGCATGAAATGGGGCAACGAGGCAATCGCCGGGTATTCTCAGTACTTTCACCTGGCAGCTTGGCTTATCCCGTCCATGAAATCCATCGCCGTGCTGGCGCTCAGCTCGGTGGATGGTGACCCGGTAGCCGGGATCTGCTACGTGGGCAACCAAAACTTGGACAACCTGCGGGGCTTCGTGTTGGCACCATTGGTGATCTATTTATTCATTGGCACAATGTTCCTTCTGGCTGGATTTGTGTCATTGTTTAGAATCAGAAGTGTTATTAAGCAAGGTGGCACCAAGACTGATAAGTTAGAAAAGTTGATGATCAGAATAGGGATCTTCACGGTGCTCTACACGGTTCCCGCCACCATCATAGTGGCTTGTTACTTTTACGAGCAGCATAATAGACAAAGTTGGGAGATCACCCATAATTGTTCGTGTTTATTAGAACAAGAGATCAAGAGACCGGACTATGCTGTCTTCATGCTTAAATACTTTATGTGCCTTCTGGTGGGCATCACGTCTGGTGTGTGGACCTGGTCCGGTAAGACCCTCGAATCGTGGAGGAGTTTCTGTACACGCTGCTGCTGGGGCAGTAAAGGCTCTGGTGGGTCCATGTACAGTGACGTGAGCACGGGATTAACGTGGAGGTCCGGTACCGCTAGCTCAGTCTCATGCCCCAAGCAGATGCCTTTGTCGCAGGTTTGAATCAAGAAAAGGCCGCTAATTGTTTAGGGTCTCTTGGTCTTTCGTCCATTTGCATACAAATGAACTTGTTGATGGTTTCTATTAGCCGAAGAACTGGTTAAACAATGCAGAAACAATTGTTTGTTGCTAATTCCATTCTATTGATATGGACCTGACATGCAATCAGTCATTCTTAAGGAGATTTTGGGCATTACATTGTTCCTGGTGGAGTAATACATGTCCCCAACTTGCAGCATTTTTTGTCATTTACTTTTACACATTGGTGTAAGACAAGTTTTGAATTGTCTAAACAATCAAAGATGGTTTAAATAAGCCTTAATGTGTTAGTGCCCAATTATTATTATTATATACGGGTTGTTTTTTAAGTGCAAATGTATTTATACAATGGCTATACAATGCTCATGTACAAACTTGTAAATTGTGTATAAAAAGATTTATAAAATTATTGTAAATTTGTACATAGTGTAGATGACACACGAAAAGCAAATATGACTTTTATTTTGACAATAAAAAACTTTTTAAGGAATTTCTCTGTTTTAATGGTAAGGGACCTTGTGGAGAGGGTCCTGGTAATGAGTGCCAGGCTTTGGCTCTTTTGTGGTTATTCCCATTGAAGATGCTTTTGCAAAAGATGCTTTTGTGGGTTTTGTTGAGAGAAACTCTTTAGCTATCTGAGGCCTAATTAGAGACAAGGGCCTTGTGTTGGAGAATCTCTATAATTGTTGAACTCTTCACGTGCTTGCTACTTAATTTACCAAAAGAGGGCTGGGGAATGGGTTTAAATGCAGGAAACGGTCCTTTTCATCTGGGGAAACTTTGATCTTTCTTTTAAAGTCTGGAATAAAGGTGCCATGTAGATAGAACCTTTAGACTGATGTGCCAAGTTTTTTAATGTGTAATTTGAAGCCGTTGTGCTTTGATCGACGTTATAGAAATTTTTGAAGCTGGGGCCACAGCCATGTTTTGTTAGAGACAACCTGTGACAGTTTCATTTTTTCTGTCTTTTATTAACACTATCAAAACGTCCGTCTTAATTTCAGCTGTGCTGTGGTATTAATAGTATAGTTACACTCACCGAGACATTGAATGGAAACCTACAGGTGGTCCCTTACGTAATCCACAGACCCTGTTTTTGTGAAACTTTTTGTGGAGCTTCTTAGACAAAGAATGACACAGACATGGTTGCATAATGAGAAAGATTAACAGTTTTGTGTCACAGTTTTTTTCTTTTGTAATGGAAAGTTATTCATGCAGTTTAGCTCTGTGTTAGCGAATCTGTAAAATGGTGCATGGCTGTTCTGCACAAAGCTAAACCCAGGACCATAATCCACCTACAGTTATAAATGTTTTCATACTCAGCCTTGTGTTCAAGGCCACCAAGGTAGCAATTAATCTCATTAATCAATTGTATAATTACAGCTATGACAGATTATGAGATTAGTAATGTAGAGGTAAATAAGAGTGCTAGTTTTCAAGAAGTGTTTATTAAGGTTAGTTTAAATATTGATATTGCATTTTAAATCAGCTTAAGTGTTTTAATAGATTTTCCATTTCAAAGAAAGAACCTAATGCATTTCATGTTTGTACACATGCACACAAAATTAAAACTTATGTAATCATTATATTTAAAAAAAGATATGCCATGTAATGGAAAATGATACAGATTTGTTCTCCGTACGTTTTTGCATGATTTGACATATAAACAATAACGTTGATATAAAAAAATGAATTTACTATATATTTCAGAAATCAATGAGATAAGGCTTATGAAAAATGTTATTCTTTTAGAACATCCCCATCTCGTGGTCAATCTGAGGAAGTTACTCTAAACGAAGAACTATTTACCAAATGATAATAGCTAGATTTTGCTAATTCCACATATGCACACCTACCATAGTTAACCTCAGACAATGTATTTACACTTTCAATGAGTTTGTTTGTGTCGAACAATTAGTCTCTTCTATGTCTTTTTTACACATCTCTCAATACATAGACTATATTATGTGTAAAAATCAACACCCGAGTTTAGCTGTTGGGTTTTAACTACATGTACAGGTGGGCTTGCATATATTTATTTGATATTTACTTATACATATTATAACTATAATACATATAAATATATAATATAATTCATGCAAACTCGTGATTGTATAAATAGCCAAATGTTGTTAATGTGTTTAGGTGTAAAGTCAGAACTGCTTTCTCAGACGTCGTTTGACCAAACCTACATAATAAAGAAAATTATAACCATGAGAATCAAAGCTGATTTCATAAATTGTCTTTGCAGACAGTATAAAATATTATTATTTGATAATCTGTAATCTCAAAAACCTATCGTTAAGTTGCATTTAAATTTTGTGATTATCTTGGTCATTTGGAGTAATTCATACAATATTTTTACACACTAATTTTTATGGAAGTATATAAAATTATTCGATGAAACGTCTAATCGAGTGATTAGAAACCCCTGTAACAGGTCCGTCCTGCTCGGCGCTGAGTAAAGTAAAACATGTCACGTGACATACGTAGCCTTGCGATGCTTCGGCAGTCCTGTAAAACAATTTACATGCAAATACTGACAATGATGATGTACTAAAAATGAGGAATTGTCCATAAATATAAAAATGAAAGCAAATAAAAATGAAAGAATTATTATTATACCAACTATGTCTGACACATTAGAAACAACTTCCGGGGCTAGCTAGGCCCCGCATATTGTGAGACCCGTTTTAAATCGAGATGTACGCAGTAACAAACTCCCACCAGCAGATGGCATTGAGTCTCAACAAGAGTACAGATCGGAAATCTTGACAGTAAAATATCACAAACTGATGCTTTACAGACTTTGCCTCACGTAGCTAAACTTGTTCTCATCATGGATATTTAGGATAAGCATGTGTAAATTATGGACATTATGGTGCCAAAGTCAAACTCAGAAGTAATTTTGCAGGCATTAAATGAGGACAATTAAACACTTGAACACGTCTATGTTTTACTTGTACATAAGGTGCAATATAATGCAATACAATAAAACCCATTCAAAGGTAAAAGTTAAGTAATATTTGAAGGTGTTTGCAGATCCAGATACATCTCATCAGATACGTTACAGCATTAAACCTTACATCATCACCTGCGCTTTTATAAAGTTAGCAATAACACAAAATAAAAAAATGGTAATAACATAAATGTCACATGTCACTGGTGTGCAAACATCTGCTGTATTCAAGTACTGAGTATCTTGAACGTTTTTTACCAGATGCATTACAGGCCACTAGAGGGAAGTGTGATTTATTAATTACATTTATCAATGTTTTACAAAGACATTTCACCTGGCACTCAATCAGTAGAACTATCTGAAAACAAAACAGCTGTATGTTGCTAGATAAAAATGCATGTAGGCCATAGACCTATTTAAAGGTAGAAATATTAACATTCTGTGGTCACCCTTAAGTCAAGAAAGCAAGGAGGCTGGGAAAAGAACAATGGTAAAACAAAATAATTATACTTGCATCTAAACATTTTCTGGCTAGAAAATTGTCTTTGATGCTTGCCTGTCTATGACAACTCTATCTATAATAATAGTCACACTCCACCATTCTCAAAGGGAGTGTCATTTGGTCAGGCAATTTAAAACAACATCAGGAGTCACAAACAAACAAACCATTGACATCAATCTAAGGACATGTCTATCAGCAAAGAAAAGATGAAAAGCTGGTGCTACAAATGATCATCAGTGATAGATGAATGACATAAAAAGACAATCCCAGAAGTCCCTGGTGCGTATTTAATGTGACACATGACTGGAATTTTGAAGACAAGAGGCTGCAGTCCAGGTGACTCTCCAAAGCAAACATGTCTGAACATTAACATGTTGCGGGTAGCATCTGAGACCATGAAAGGCAAGCATTGTCTCGCTCTCAGTTTACACTAAACTATGGAGCTCTATTTTAAGTGTTTGTTATAAAGCTCCAAACCAAAGCCCTGTGGGTCCTTGAAATAGTGTTGCAATACAATGATAGCCTGAGTGGTAATTGCTTTATAATGTGGTACAATTGTCTGAAACTTGACAGTCCCTGTGTTTTTGCGGGCTAGAAGATTTGGAGGCCCATTACCCTCAGAGAATAGACCTATTTAACCGGATTTCCATTCGTGTTAGGTGCCTGCCCCAGTTGAGCAAAATGTAAGTCAGTCTTAGCTATTCAACCTCAGGGACATCGGGTGGTTGCAAGGCCTGTTTTTAGACTGAACCTCCACCCCTCCTGCTTGTAGAAAGCAAGGCCAGTCAAGGTCTGCTTGGTGAAAGAAAGAATGACACTAACACAAACATGAGCAACTGGTGGATGTTGAAGGTTGCATATGATCTAAGAGTTGATGTGACATTGAGTTCTTAAGATACCTCTTATTTTACCCTACTTTTCCAAACAAGTAATTTTTTTCACAACTGATAACTTACACGCACTTCAAACCTTACAACATACAATAAGACAAGCTATAAAATGTCAGTAGACATTTATTCTTAATGTTAAACCTCTGGTTTGACAGTCACACAAGCGCATTCACACCCACTCTGATCGTTTCTCCAGCCCGTCTCCACTGCAAGATGGTATGTCATCACCGCTGCTCATTTCTACGAGAGTATATTGCCCCACTCTCCTGGCACACACTGCTGTTGATCCTGAAACATCAATTGGCCCTTGGGCAGCTGGCTTGTCTCTTCGCGGGGGTGGTGGAGGCTTGACACGACCACGTTTGCTAACCCGAACGGATCTGGGAGTCCCTAAAGGCTCATTAGGACACAATGCCACTTCACTGCCCCCTCGCGCCATCCCTTCTTCTTGGGTGGCTTGGTAGCTGCTGCAGTCCTCATTGTTGCTGGAGGCAGGCATTGTAGTAATTATTGGCATTCCAAGAGGTGATGCAGGCAGAGGGTCGTCGTCTAAAAGAATGGAAGCAGCTTCATCACCACTTGACTCTCTGGTCCCTTTTTTTTGAAACCCTCCAGCACCCACCATGTCCTGAGCTGGTAAGATGCTGGTGTCCACACCTTGACTCCCGTTCCTGGACAGGTAATACTGTTCCTCTGTGTAAGTCTTCTCTACCAGCATCTTTCTCTTGCTTTTTTGCCCGATGGAGCGCTTGGTGGCACAGATCAGGTCGCACATGTTTAATAGGAGAGACAGAGCGGCCAACCCCAACATAAAGTTCAACATGATGGTTTTCTCAGTTGGTCTGGAGATGTAGCAGTCCACCATGGTTGTGCAGGGCGCCTGCTGGCACATGAAACGTTTGGGGATCTGGAAGCCAAACAGGTAGTAATGGGCAGCTCCAAATCCAGCTTCTGCAAACATCCGAAGCAACAGATGCAAGATGTAAGCTCCTGTGAAATACTGCACTCGTCCATTTTCAGCCTTCACAACAGTCTTACAAAGAGATGCTTTCCTGAACGATTCTTGATGGATTTTATAGACGGAATCTGCTTTTATTGACTCAGAGGCCCCACTATCAACAGATGGGCCAGAAGTCACTTTGTGTATTACATAGACCACAAACATCACATAGGGGAGGCAGAGGGTGGCTAGCTGCACCAGCCAGAAGCGGAAGAGGGAAATTGGGGCAAACATGTCATAGCACACATTGGCACAACCGGGCTGAATGGTGTTACACACAAATCGCTCCTGCTCATCCTTGTAGAGAGGAAAACCTCCAAACAACAAGACCAGAATCCTTAGGAATAGCATCAGGATGAGCCAAGCTTTCCCTAATGGGTGGGATAAAAATATGTTAAGTTGATGCAGGTACCTTTCTGTATACCATAGTTTGCAAATTAAATTAATTTTGACAAATGGAGAGAATAAACCTAATTGTCGACAAACAGAGCCATTATATACACTACCAGTCATAAATTTAGAGTCACTTACTCATTTCTCATTAATATTGCTTTCCACATTTTAGAATAACAGAATTCATGAAAAAACTGAATAGTTCAAATGGAACTATAAGACTAATGCTGTGACTAAAACATCAAATAAGTTTTTAGCATCTTTAAAGTAGTCACCCTTGCCTTGGCGTTTTTAATCACACAATTGATTTTTAAACAGTTACTATCTATTATGGGCATCTGGTCTTATATTGGCTTATTCATTGTCAAGTCATCCTTTTCAATAACATCTTTTATAAGTAAAATTTTAGTTTTGTAATTAAGAAATTAATATGTTGCCACAATTATATTTTTGTCAATAAAACTAATCTAATGTCACACATTAAAGAATACATCTTCAGATCAAAATGCTTCCAATAGCATGAGATACATTTCTGTCAAGTGACCCTAAACGTTTGACCAGTAGTGCAATATAAACCTAATAAATGGGCACGTACCTATGAGGGTGATGTTGTGGTTGAGTGTTATAAAGATCATTTGTGATGCAGCCTGTTTTGCCATGCCAGCAGACTGAGGCCTCAAATCCCTGAAAACCGCACTGGATACGCACTGGTCAAAACACAACCCGCTTGATTCCACATAAGAAAAGAATTTACAATCTGTATTAAACTTAGTCCCAGTAGGTATCAAAACATAACCACTTTATAAGCAGTCAAAATCCCAGTTGGGATACATGGTCCTCTTGGGCAGGTCTGGGATAATCCAAAATGGGAAGAGTCGCAAGATTTGCCTTTAGCCACCAACTTGTGTCTTACCTCTGCCTCTGTCCTGACAACAACTGTTCTCAGACAACAGAAGACAAGAGATGTGAGCTCCATTGTAGAGCTATTCTTACCCACCAAAGGCATGTCGGCACGCAAGCATTGCTGTGATATTTGGGTTGTTTGTTCTTACAGGAGAAACTATCCTCTGGACCCGGCATCAAATAACCTGTATTACATTCTTGTGTATGATGGAAGGCATTTCAGTGCAAGGTCATGAGATCTTGAATTGCAGAATGGATTTAAGAACTTCACATGAATTTTAATGTGGTGCCCTCTTTCCATCTCATTCAGATATTCAGACAATTACTGTATGTTCCTGTTGCTAAGCATTTTTTTGGTGACCTGAAGCAAATTTACTTACAAAACATATGATCTGGACTTCATAACGTCCATTTAGGCTGGCTTCTGTTAATGATGCACTAGGTTATTCTAATGTTCCATTATTTAAATGAATCCCCTCTTCAGCTCTGTCCTTGAGGGGTTTAACATGACTGAATGCCATGGGATCACAGCAGATTATATAGAATCTCTAGAAGCTTTTAACCCTGTGTAAATGACCTTTGAATGAGGAGGGACATCTGGACAGAGGGACTTGCCTTCTAATGAATGGGGGCTTAAGGGTAAGCAAACTGTATATTTGCAGCTGCTTAAGTAAATCTTAAAATCTTTTTTACATATTGAGTGTAAGATGTTTCACAATTTTTACTGGTTCTAAAAACAGCATTTTGTTACAATTTAGAATGACCAGAGGGCCACTGAATAAACATAGCTGCTTAGTCTTAAAACTAGTCTGATCAACTAGCAATTAGTTAGGGCTAATCAGTCTTACTTTTTGGATTCAAATTAGGCTATCTACCTTTTCATGTAGCAGTAAGTAATGACCAGTCCATGACCAATTCTGTTTTGTAGAAATAGTCCAAGCAGTTTATGCAACTGGTCAGTCCAAAAGTCCAAAGTTTCATTACAAATTATATTTTAAAACAGCAATTTAAAGCACTTACATACAGTACATTTAGAATATGTGTAGTATTTGTTATGTCCTCTTTTAAAAGCATGCAGTCCAGCTTTCATGAAGTCCTTGAAAATTATGACATCATCAAAATGTTCCTAAAATATCTTGCGTTCCTCAAAGCAAAGAAATCTGATTTTTTGTACAAAGCAGTTAACATTGTCAACGTCACAAAATTGCTTAAATTTCATGTTAGTATTCTAACAATTCTACTAAATTCTACTAATATTCTAATAATTTTGTTAATAACATCTGGTACCACTTTTAACATGAAAATGTGTTATCATTGACAATAAAAGGCTATTCTGCATTTAGCGCTTTTGGATTCTGCTTGAATGAATTCATTTTGCACTAGCAATTCTGAGGTCATGGGTTCCATCCCCAGGAAATGCACAGATCTGATCACAGAAAAAGATCTGGTTAAAAGCATATTTTGCATGTACTGTAAGTCATTTTTGTGAAACATGTTAAAAGTGTTTCTATAATTCAATACAACAAAAGTATAGCAAATTGCATCCTATTATTAAAAGACAATAACATCATATTTTGATGTTATATGTAGACAAAATACGTCATATTTTGTCTACATTGAAGAGACAATGCAAATATCGAAGCATTTGCAAGCCCAACTTCTTTTCAGTCTACTGCTGACATATAATAAGGGATATTATGGATCCCACAATATAACAGTATAATCGTAGCCTCACATTAATTACATGTAATCATTCTCACATTGTATATTACGTGTATGTATTTTGTTTTGTGAATTGTGTGTATTTCATGGTGTTATTGCAAATCCTTCATATTCTTGTCCAATAAGAATTGCACATAATATTTGCAATAATACCATAAATTGTGTAGAATGTCTGAATTTGTATTTTTTTTTCCAATTTGTTATTTGATTTCTAAATTTATCTTTTTGTGTATTTTGTGTTAAGCTGCTTTGAAGCAATGTAACATGGTAAAAAGCGCTATATAAATAACACACTTTCAACGTGTAACTGTTTGATATTCAACTAAATGATTCACAGATTTAGAAACAGATGATATGTTTCAGGTGACTGCATTATTGCAGCCTCTTTCTTGCACTGATATTTTTGTTATTCAATTAGCAGGGCAGCTGGGCAATATTTAACTGCTAGATGGGGGCACATTTCAGTAACTAGCTATTTAATTTTGTCCTAGCACTGGCAGTGTACCAGGGACACATTTAGAGGTGTAAAGCCTAAGACTTTAAACCAAAGAGCCCTGGCCATATACTACAGATTCAGATTGATGTTTCTAAAAATACATGTCATTGAGCAATTTATTAAATACATTTTTGGGGGAGTCAACTTGCTGTTGACACATTGTTTTTCAAGATAATCATATAAAATAGCCTTTATATGTCCATCTTCAAACAGTATATGGTGAATTTGATCATTAATTTTCTTTCATTATGGCTGTCACACACAATACTATTTTGATATACTGTATCTGCATACATATATCTTTCATTTACAAACCTAATGTTTTCAGTCTTTCAGTATGATCAGACTCATTCAAAACGCAAATTTTATTGCAACTTTTAAAAGTTTATTCTTGTGGCGGTTTTTAAACATTGCTTCTGAAATGAGAAAACCGCATCAGTTAAAATCATAGTTTGAGAACAAAAGACTGCATGCGACTATTGTAGCCTCCAGCTCCTGTACTGATGAGCACAGGGGGCTGGGTTTACTTAGTTAAACAGAAAGAAGAATGAACTAATATAGATAGGATTCAGCTTTTGGCACACTGAAAACAGATACAGAAGAAGGGTTTGACCTTTAGAAAAGAAACAAATGACAACAACAATGTAATTATTCATAATAACAGGCATACAACCAGTGACTGAACATAAAATAAAAAAATTACAACTACAGCAGTTTTCTTTCTTTTATCACAGGAAACCACTCATAGTATAAATGTTCTGAAAGAGTTGAATTTATAATTTTCTAGAAATCGCAATGAAAATGAGAACGATTACAGAGAGATAAAAAGAGCAAGACAGAGAAAGAGGTATTAAATATAAACAAAAAACTCTATGCAGAGGTAGAGTTCAGTCCAGATGGCTAAAACACACCACTCGCCTGCCGACTGCCTCGCCTATCACTTTTGGACTTGAGTTTGCAACTCTTTCTGGAGACCCCAACACTGGGCCAGTTCCTAGTGTGCTCACATAAAATAAATAGAATAATACAATCTTTAAATGTTGTTACTATTTTAATTTTTTGAGTTTTGATTCTGTTTCTCTTTCCCAAAGACATTTTCCTTGAACTTTCTCCCTGATTTCAAACAGTTCAGTTTCCATTAGTCTCACAATGTGCAAAGATAGTTTAAAGTCAGGCTATTTCCAACAAGCAGACCTTCATTGAGAATAACTTTGGTAAAATGTCTTTGAAACAGTTTTAGCTTTACACATTGTCACTAGCCAGTGAAGCTAACCTGAAGTCAGAATCACAAAATCAAAAAGATGTAAGAGTATGACAATGTAGCCTATTTTTAGGAACATTTAGATATTTTACACAGAAATCCCCAATTCTCTTTCTTGCAATACCAAATTCAAATTGTATTCTGAACAATTTCATTCTCATTATAGGGAAAAAAATAACAATGAAATGCAATAGAACAATAAAATGCAAAAATAATAAAATATATATGAAAATAAAAGCACTGCTTGACAATGGGCATTTTGATATCATCTGTTAGCAATGACTGTGGAAAATTGCTTTTCATTGCTTCTAAAATGTATGAAGAAAAAAGCTATTGCAAAGTTACATTCATGTCAACATAACGTTGTGAAAGTTCTTGTCACTTTTCTGTTCTTGAAAAAGGTTTAACTCAACTAGACATTCAATTTAAGACTAACCGTAAATGACAGTGCTAAAAAACAAACGTCAAATGATTTTACAAGGTTTAACATGAATGTAAACATAAAATTCTTCCTAACGAACACATACATTATCAAATTTGTATCCATTACTGTCCAGAACTTAGGAATGAATAAAAGTAAACAATGGTCACAAATAAATATCTCAAGATCATATTTAAATTTTAGTACATTTTAAGTATGTACAATATACAAAAAATATTTTTTGGAAGTTCTAATTGTATATTCTGAATGTACTTCTGAATGCAGTTACTCAGATGAAAATCCCAGTCTCACTTAGCAGATGAATCACGTAATACAACAAATATTTTAATAAATCACACATACTTTAGGTGGCACAATTAAGTAATTCAATACTTGTTGACCTTTTGAAATGAAAGAACTGATTTAAAATTTAACTATGCCTAACTTTGTTGACAAGATTGACTAAGTTTTTATTGTAAGTTTTTTTTGTAGCTTATATCTAAGGCCTTATTCCTGCATAATGCAGGCACTGTGGGTGAAGCATGAGGCAGTGGAAACAGGACTTCCTCACAAACTCAATGATTTGATGCACCATATTGAGAAAATGAAACACTGTGACTTGTCCTTTTGATCTGCAAGCATTAAGTTTTGATCAGATGGCATTAAACTGGTACAGCTAGTGCTGTGATCAGCTGGTTCTGCCTGACAACACTGAACTTTTTTTAGAGAAGCTGTGGCCTAGGTGTGTTCATGGTTTGCAGTGTTCAATACTCACTACTCCAATGTGTGTAGACTAACTGGCTAGGTTAAATGCAAGGACAAATTCCAAGTACTGGTTACCATACCTAGCCAGCATGTATCATCACTTTACATTTATATCAAAGTGGCATTACCATGAATTACACTTGTTTCACTGTCACCAATTGTAATAAACAAATCGGAAACTCTGACTTATTAAATGTTGACATCTGAAAGGACATATCCCAGAGATCTTTCTATAGATACTGTAGCGATTTTTAAATTCTTGTTTTAAGAATTTGAAAATGAGAATGAGACAGCATGTGTATATACCGTTTGGTGAAGACAGGGGTAAAGTCATAAATATAACAGTGACAACAGTGTGGAGGTTATACACTTTTATGGTCATTGAGAATGGAATGTAATTGTTGACTTTTTGTAGAAAAAAGATACAGTTTTCAAACATTCTTATAAAACCATTTCAGTCAGTCTATGAACTTTTCCACATTTTTATATTATTAATTTATCTTTGAAATTGTGTGTAGAATTTCAGGCATTGATGAGTTTGTTAAAAAAATGACTTCAATAACTTCACATTTAGACCCCTGGACCAACCTTCATGTTACCTTCTGTAAATACTCATCTACTTATCAACTTCCATTACTTTAATATAACAACACTAAACAGCGCAAACTTAATAATGTGTTACAAATTCCAAATAAAGGTACAAAAAAACAGAATAAAAACAAATTATAGTCAGTCTTGTGATGCACAGTATAAAGAAATGTCTGATTGACAAATTGTATATTTCCCATTACAGTAATTATGGATGTTTTAATTTAGATTAAATCTCGAAGATGTGACAAAATGTTAACTAACAGTAAGTGTAAAATACTTCATATTCATCATCGCACCATTTGGAGAGAAATATGTTTAGGAATTGCATCTAGGGAACATCTTGAAAAGTGGTTAATTTTGGCCATCTTGATTCTTGGCCATTAGGACATGGCCTTGAGCTCCATATGAAATGTTTCTGACCACACAACGGATGAAGAAATATGCTGTGAATACTTCCTCACCTTGAATGGAACACATATAACACAAAGCTGTTTGAATGCTGTTCCTAACATTGGTGATCTTTTTCATATGCATGTCCTCTAGTTCTTATGAACTGCAGCAGAAGGCTCCTCTTCTCTGTTCTCTAAGCCACAGGTTTGAAAGTGATCTTTGTGTGGGTGTTTTGTATATACAGCAGCTGTACAACCAGCAAGGACACTCCTCAGAACAAAATCCTCTGTGTTAGGAGCCCTGTGGAGGTACTGAGCACATATATGTCCTCTTAGAGAACATTTCTTTTGACGGTCTCTTTCTCTCTGTCTCTCCTGAGAGTCCCCAAAGACAACCGTTATTAGGATATGATGGCTGGGGACCATCTGACCACTGTCAGGTTATCAGCACTCACTGAGCGCTTCTTAGCTGCTTTTCTCAAGTCTTTATATTTGTCGTCACAAAGCCTGGAGATCGCCTGAAACATGAGAAGAAAAGCATTTATTTTGCTACAACAGTGTCTACCCCAAATTACTGTAAATAGTTGATCTGAAGTTATTTCTTATGTTAGTGTTTTAAAACATTGTGGGAAAAAAATGGCAAATTTGAACAATATCTGTTCCACCACCTACCTTTCTATCCATCTATTTCTATATCCTAAATAATATTATTATTCTTTACATTACTCTACAGAAATACAAATCATTCAATTCTCCATTTACACAAGGTGTCCCACAGGGCTCTGTTTTAGGCCCTTGTTTTATGATCTACTAAACTCCTAATATAAATCTCAAGCAAAGTTACTGAGTACACACCCAAACCTGCACTTGCTGATGCAAGGATCATGACTATGATGAAATGGCCTGGCACAGAATAAGCAAAAGTGTCTGTAACTCTAATAACAAGTGTGAGAAAGCATCACTGTTGAGGCAAGGAAAAAGTGGCAGTTATTTTGAAATGACAGCTGATTGTGAGTGGGAGAATATGAAGGACCAGTGCTGGATGAACATGGGTCAGTCCACATAAAAAAGATCAGAAACCACTGACTGACTGAGATTTCCACCCAGGGGTCACTGACCCCAGACAGGCTTGTGTGCAACATGCACACACATAGTGAGTGAACTGACATCATTAATGGCCTGGTCTTGTCAGGACTATAATTGGGCAGCATCAATGCTGAATGTTGGGAAAAGACGCACACAGGGATTCAGTCGAGGTAATTACTCAGCTGCAACTGAACCAACAGACTCACAATATTCCCTCTGTGCATTTCAAATTTGACTGCCATATTCCTTGCATTTTGCTATTCTAAACATATTGAACTTTCTTGAAAAACTTCCAACCACAGGCCACTGGGACATGAATGAAATCTTGGATGACAATCGCAGATAAACATCCTGAGCTATACAACCTGAGTTAATGATCTGAAGAGGTATCGACCCCTCACCTCCAGTTTCTGGGCCTTATCTCTGCTAAGAGGCTCCAGGGGGAAGCTGAGATTGTTAGCCTCAGAGAGTGAACGCAGGTCGAAGTAGTATTTGGCGTAGACACTGGATGGAACATTAATATTGAACTGCAACAGCTCCAGAAACTGACGCTCCAGCTCGTTCCTGGTGGGGGAAAGCAAAGATAATTAGCTTAGCATATGTTCCTTGTCATTTGTCAGTGGCTGGAAAAATGAAAGGAAACTCTTGATAGTTTTGCTTTTTAAGGACATTTTGATTTATCTCTATCACATGAACTGAAGACGACAGTTAAAAAAAATACCCTTTCCTACACCCCCAAAATTCTAACCAGTAATTACACTTCTCAAATTCTAAATAAACAAAACCACTGTCATCATTTCCTGCTAGCCACATGATTATTCTAACTGGTGCAGAAGCAGAAGTTAAAGGAGAAGGATTAACTGGTGCAGCACAGCAAAGAGAAAAGACAAACACAGTCTTCTCTTTTTGCAGCGCTCTAGGGAAAATTTGATTGTCACTGGATCTACAGTCAAAGCAGCCTTTAAAATAACTGTGTGTTCAGCAGGGGTTAAAAGGGTAAATGTGAAAAAGTGTCAAGTATCACTCTTCTACAATATCTTCAGCC
>JAZGTK010010026.1:0-16731 GCA_036877625.1 Ambastaia sidthimunki | reverse complement strand
CAATATGTGCTGTACTAAAGCTTGTACAGGAATTCTCAGAAGTGCCATTAAACAGAGAGGTTTGTGATTTTACAAAGTTTGATTTTTACATTTGCTCTGAATTTTCTCATTTTCTGTCTCTCCATTTTTCTGAGCTTGTTTTAGCTTTCCAGTTTTCCGTTATGAAACATTTTCTGCATTGACACAGGGTAAAAAAATGTAGGGCGGGAATTGATTTGGTCCATCAGTTGATTGGATCGTCCGAGGTGGGTGCTCCCCATTGAAATGTATCGGGTATCTAGCTGGGCGTAGCTTTTGCATGACAGATGGTTTTAAGGGGAGGGTTGACAAAGGAGACCTGGTGACATCAGCCTAAAAGGGAAATCATTTTGGGGCAGGGGAAGCTTTTATGAAAGCTTTTAAATTAAATTTAAAAAGTGCTTTTTTGTAGTAATGTTGATTGATTTAATCATTTACAATTGGATCCAAAACTTGTGTAATTAAAGGCTCAACTTTAATTTGAGGGTGACATATTTGCTGCAATATACCTACATCCTGGATGTTAAAGCTTATAATGGCCAATCCCAGGAGTGTATCTCCCTTTTGTCATAAAAGTGTAGGAGTGGGCTATAAGTCCTGTAAGGGTGGGAGAGAGAAATAAAGAGAGGCAGAGGAAGAGTTTCAGCCCTCCATCTGGATGTAACGAAAGTCTGACTCTTGCTTCAACCCCTGGACCAATCCCAGAGGACCAGCATCCATAGCAACCTTCACTCATTTTGTGGCTGTTCAAATGCATACCATATGAACTACGATTAATTCTTCCATTTAAAACACGGATAGACAGAATGGAAAGTAGCAAGAATGATAATAGGAAACAGATGGCAGTAACAACGGGGAACCTGGGCCATCCTTCGCACACCTAGAGGTCACACTGCATCCATGCTTCTCCGTTCAGAGTTTCAACTCTCAGCCATTGAACAGGAAAACCATTGCGTATATACACAATCTCTCCCCCACACATGACAATACTATGACGTATTATGACAATACCATGAGACCAACAGTGTGATAATTAATTTTGATAGTATGATTTTTGTAAGAAGAAACAGAGGTGTTTGTTTAAAACACTGTGGCAGAAATCATTCATTTGCATGTCTAAATTTAATAAGTCCTACTGAGTCGCACCAGGTCATTTACAGCTGAAAATTCTTTCATCTTACATCCAGTCTCATGTCGCTCAAAACTTTTTCACTTAATTATTAAGTCGTGATTTGAATCCCGGTCCTCTTGCATGCTAAACGAAAATAGTAGCGCTAGACTCACATATGTTACACGTATTTGATGAACTGGGACAGGAAAGCTATTGGTGCCCCTTTAAAAAACAACTATGTGCAAAGTCCCCGATGTCAGATTTCTAGGAACTTTAGGACTGAGTTCTTGAATGAATCTAAGTAATGAAATGAGTTGCTCAATTTTTTGCTCCGCAAAAAGGAAATAAATTGGTGCACCTTACTCCATATGGCGACTTTTAGGGCCGTTCATATATAGTGCTTTTGACGTGCGCTATTAAAAACTAACATATTACCCACTGCTGGCAGTGCACCGCTGCTTCTCCTGTAATTAGATTTGATTGCGCAATCAACTGGGACCAAATGAACCTTCAGATGTTTAGAGGCATAACTCCTGCAGCACAATAGTGGGCTGTCAGAAGACATGAAGCCTTGTCCAAGACTGCGTAGGAGAGTTTTAAAGCGAGTCACAGCCATTCTCCTGCGTAGAGCCATTCATTATGGGAGAAACACCAATTACTCAGCTCTGAGTTTCTGGCAGGATGTTGAAAGAGTTCTGCCTTGTTTCCTGCCAATGCCTGTATAGAAATGTTTGTTTGGCCTCTTGTCAGATAATCGTATTTTCACGTACTCAGGCTGTTACCACTGGTATGAAATGGATTTAAAGGACTCTTAATTTTGAAATGTTATGTATCTGTTTGAGTAATGTGGAAAACCTGGTGTTTATCTGTTAAAATATTGCAGACAGGTGTTTGGAATGAGGGTTATAAATACAGTTAACTGGCAGTGAACCTGGAACTTTCCTTTAAAAACTTCTAAAGTTAAGCTCTGTTTAAAGTAAAATGTGGCATAAAAGAGATTAAGCGGGAAATTATTGTAATTAAGTAAATTGCTAACTGACTGTGTTTGTGTAAAATTTACATTCAGCTGTGACCACACAAACCTGTAAACTTTACAGATTAAATAGCTAACAGTTTTGTACTAAACAATTATTTCAGATGCTAAAGCAAAAATATGAGCTTTGCACATTGCCATTTTGAATTCTTTACATTTTTTGTAAGTGCTGTGTGTTGCTGTCACAGATTTTTTTTTTAATTGATAGACATTTTTGTGAAAATAGTAACAAAAATTAGATATTCAAAGCATTTTACATTAAACAAAGACCAGTGTGTTTTGAATGAAGAGCAGGGTGTTGCTATGGTCACAGTGAGGGCGACTCCACTGTTTGTTGGGGTGTTTCTATCTGTTGACCACAATCTCTTACACCTCAGACAGATAAGAAAACAAACACTCTTCCTTCCTCTCTTTTTCACCATTCCAGTGACTCGTTATATTTAATGACCAAAACACAGAGAGCTCGAGGCTGTGTGTGTGATTCTCTCAGGTATCAGAGAGAGCGAGTGTGATATGTATTGTGTGAGAAGTGTGTGTGTGTGCGGTCTTGTCCCCTGTGTCTAAGTCTGTGAAGATGGACTCCCTCACACAGATGGGGCTTTAATTAACACATGGTCTCTCGTCACAACACTACGACCAGGTGTCGCCCAGGAAACCGTCTCAGGACCAGGCGCCTGGGACCTGTGCTCAGGGAGAGAAAGACCAGCCAATAACACACAGGCACAGTGTTTAAACATGGTAATGTAAAGTTCAATCATAATAGACTTGATGAAAATAAGATAATTAAGATAAATTTCAAATATTTAAACTATAAACTATAGTTTAAACTATACGTGAACAAATTTATATGTGTGCATTTATATTTACACTATAGCACTCATACCTACAGTCTCTCATACCTTAGTGCTTAAGTATAAATAATTTTTATTTTTGTTGTTACTATTAACAATAATAATAAACTACAGTTATGGGTGATAGTTGTGCTTAAAGTTCACAGTGTGATTGACAATGATCTGTCAATCAAAAAGTGATGTTTCTCTCATATAGCACATTGGACCCCAAAGCTGTTTGAACACTCAAGCCATGCTTACAGATTTATGAATTTCAGTGCATCATATAACAAAATATTAAACCAAGTGGCATTTATTTCGAAGAGAGCGCCAAGCACACTTTCAACCGAAACATTTCACAGAAAATTTCACAGTCAGGTTTTAAATAAAACAATGATAAAACAAGCCAGAGAGTATTTGGAGACTTTCTGGTTGTCAAACTTTTTGGAACTTGTCCATATTTAGTGTGATAAACTATACCTTTACTCAGCTAGGCCACGTGTGTGAACTCAAAACTAACTTTGGAGTTCTGACTTTAAACCCACTAGAAATAGCATTGAGACCAGTTGGTTTTCTTTTACCTTTCTTTCTGAAAAAAGGTTTAGCATTATTTATTTTTTAGATGCCACTTGAGTTGATATTTAATAAAACTTGACATTTTTACATTTTTAAGCATGGCCTAAATTTCCAAATACCATTTGGGATTGTATGTTTTCAAGTCCAGCAAATACTTTTTGACCCTTGGCAGTGTAATGCACTTTGAAAGGTGTGCTTTTATTTCAAAAGCACTATTTACAGCATCATTGACTCTTTAGATCTCGTCTCCTGCACCTCAGTGCGGTTGCGTGTCGTTCGTGTGGATCTCTAAAGAGAAGCTGCCATTGACATGTTCCCATTTCCACCAGCATCTGGCCACAAACAAGAACATCAAATCCCACCCAACGCTTCGCCAAAGTGTGCCAACTGACACTCTCCATTACTTGTCACACCCGCAAAGAGCCGTGGCCCGCGGAGTGGCAGGACAGAGCGTGTCCCATTAAAACCCTAAAGAGGAAGACATCAAACAATCAGGGGAGCAGACACGACCTCGGGAGGGACACAGATCATCATATTTTAATAGAACATGTGGCTTTTTTGCTGTTGTCTTGTGTCCAAATTGCAATAGTGAATTCTGTCCAGCTGTCGATCTACAAATGGGGCTCAATTACCCAGGCAGTAGCTGCACCAAGCGCGGCGTCTCTTTCGCTCTGCCAGGCTCCTGGCTCTAATCGTTGAACAAAGTGAGACAGAGTAGTTTCAGTCGCCTTTGGTCGAGCTTCTGTGTGGGTGACAGGTGACATCATCCGGGCTGACATTGTTTTCTCGTAAGCCTCTGTACTGCTGTGTGAGTGTTGATGTTGTACACACTGGGAAGGGATGAATCCTAATGTTGAGATGATACAAAGTTGACTTTGCCTCCAGAATGGAGCTGTTGGCACGTGGTGCTTTTGCCACACAACACGCTGCCGTGTCTCTTTAGCAGCCAGTCTGAGCATGTTTTTATAATGATTGGGGTTAGACTAGCTTCCTGTAAGCGGGAAGTTAATTATTGCGTTTACTGTAGCTGCTGGGCTCATATCGTCCCATATACTGTAGATTTACAAAATAATACATAATCGTTTTGCTAGTAAATTGTCTGTCTGTCTCTCTACTTATTTACCTATCCATCCTTAAACATTTTATTAAAATGTAGATATTGTAATTTTTTTCTATTGCTATTCATGCCATATTTATTAATTTATCTGTCTGCTAGGACCACAAAGCCAACTGCAATGATCACCCATGAGTTTTAACACAGAGACCCTGAATTAAACATGGATTAAAGAAGCTCTGGTATTTGGTAAGAAATGTTAATCAAGAGCAACTTATTTCATCAATTTTTTTAAATTAAAGGGTGTTTTGGCACTGGCACATATTCCAAAACTTTATCTATCACACTTGATCAGATTTCAAACTGCAGTTTATTAACTTTTATGCTGCATGAATGAAGCTCATACATTACTGTTACAAAACTGTACTACAGAGCCTGTGCCAGCAGTCTTTTGAGTTTTAACAGTCCAGCGTTCATCAGGATGTGATTCTGTTGTATGAAATGTTGTGATGGCTTGTTCTTCTGTGTTTTTTGTCAGTATATATGCCATCTTTAATATAGTTTTTCTTTGTAGCCTATTTGTATTTCTTGGTCTTCTACATTTTTCACTCTGTTGTGCTAGATTGCCACTTAGAGGTTTATATCTTGCTAAGCTAAGATCTGCTTTGGTTGTTGGACTGTATTTGTACGTCTTATTATCATCTCCAGAGACTCCTGCACACTTCATAGAAGGACGCAGCAACCAGTTAGCATTGCCCGGCCCTTCGAGTGCAGTCCCAAATAACATTACCTCAACTCCCAACATAACTTACCAAGGTAGCCGGGGTTCCCCACGGAGCGCGTATTACCCAGGCAATGAGGCGGAGTCTCGCCTTTGCTCTTCACCGGAGAACAATACCTGTTTTTCTGTCAGCGTGCCTCCATCGCTTCACTTAGTTCAGGTAAACAATCCCGCTCTATGACATCCTAAATACCTTGGAGCCCTCTGTGACTTCCCCCCGATGCAGAACACTATAATAATCTTCATCATCACCGCCATATATTACGGAGGCTGTCTTTAATGCCTGCGAGGCAGCGCGGCCTCTCTCATCCCTGGCAGCTCTCGCCTCTCGCCGCATTTTCATTTCATTTCACTCTCTCACTTTTTATTTCCCTTTGGCTGCTGCGGCGGCTCCTTTACAAAGCCCGGGAGCATTATCAAAACATTACGGTGCGCAGCATGTGTTTGATTAAAAAAGTGTAAAGTTACAAATTAGTTAATAAAATCATTTAGGACGATCACTGCAAATGGTGATAAATGTGTTCCATATGTTCCCAATAAAAAAAGAAAAAAGAAAAAAAATCTGAGTGCCATGTGCCTATCCCCTCTGTCTTTGCCATAAACAAATAAATTAAAACAATTACTGCGGGCACACACCCTCCCGGTCCTTAATGAGAGTGCTGCCATATAAAAACTGTGACAGATTTCATATTCTCAAAATGGTGTCTGTCCCTGTCTGAAGAGGCTGGAAAGTTCCAGATGTTCCCGGTGAAAGGGCTCCTCTCCCCCTCAGTCTGTTCCTCTATCTGCCCCGCAAAAACTTTATATCACGTTGATTTACATGCCGTTGGTTCTTTAACTCCCGCTGGTTAATGAGAGGTTTCGACTGCAAGCGCTTCAGTTCTCTATTAACCAAATGCCTCTTGATCAGCATTGTGTTGTGTAATATTGGTGCCGTCCATCTGTACGGTATGTATATTTAATTGCTAACTTTGAGATGTCCACACTTTGCCCTGTCGGAGGTATTTTCTTCAAACGAAAACAACACATGGACTTTACAGTGCTGAGTTACTACATGATTAATAGTTGTATTTTTATTGAGTTATGGTCATTTTTTGGCAACAAAGCTTTCGTTTTTTTTTTACTGTGTTCTTTCCTCTTTGGCAACATTGGGCCTACAGCAAAGAATTTACAGCTGCTTGTCCTGATTAAATATAAAACATTAATAGTCCACATGCAAAACATATATTACCAATATACCACTAATCAGCCCTTAGTTTACCCTGCTGCTGAATCAGCTTTTATTATGCATTAATTTGGCATGTTTGAGCAGCATAGGGCTACAAACAGAAGATAATGCCAATGTCTCCACCCTGGTCTGGCCCTTATCTGGAGGGTTTGGCTATGGCGTTCCTCCATTACTCTTCATATAAAGAGCAATGACAGAGGCTGGGAAAGGGCCCCTGTGCCTGAGGGGTCGGCAGGCCTGGGGAGATGCCACATTGGGCATCCTGAGTGAAACAAATTGTTTCTGGGGTCCTCACCAATCAGACCACCGTGCACCTGCTGTACAGCCCCTCTGCACACAACCCCACACACGGGCCACAAATCAACCCGCTCTGATTATTAGCCCTGATGTCTGTTTTTATTTGCGCTATTATTATCTTTTTGTTCAGCCATCGCCGTGAATTAGGCGCCTCCATTTTTAATTGCACCTCCTGGGGATGCAGCCATGATGGATGTTACACTGAATAGCTAAATACGACTGACCGCTGTTGTAAACTAAAGGCTTATTTTCATATATACATTTAGTTATACATATCTTCAGTTTCAGATTAACAATGAATTTTGCAGGCAAGCTTTAATGAAACAATTAAAGTCAAGCTCGTCTATGGGGGCTATGAAATTTTGTTCCTTTAAAAAATGTAAGATTTTTCATAAGGTGATTAAATGTGGTTTTATGTGTTGGGATGCTTCAGCTGTATTTTTTGATTGGTGTATAATTTTGTCACCAAACTGTTGTTGGGACAGATGTGTGTGTGTGTTGCAAAAGCAAAGGGAGGAAACACATTTGTGTGTTTTCTGCTGTGGTTTGTCATTAACCTTCACAGTCGTGCAGATTACAGGCAGAGGCCCTCAGAACGGCCTGGACGCTTGAACGTGTCCATTTGGGCTCAGAATATAAAACACACAGGAAGCAGATGAGGGGAAATGAGCCTTTTAATTGAAGGCCTTATAAAAAAGGGAAAAAAGCTAGAGAAACGCAATCACTCAAAGTCTTATTTACATGAATTTAGTGGAATTTCAGAGAATTAAAATGCATATTTTAGAAAAGATACAATGCAATATTAAGCATGTTTGTTACAAAAAGGAAAGTTATGAAGGAGTTTAATATATGCAGACATTTTAGGAATAATTAGAAATGGAAAAGGATGATAGTTCAGGTCCAGGATAGTGTTTAGCTGTGCTAAAATATATGATATGTTTATATGTAAAGAACTGTATCTTTTAGCAGTATGAGGGCATTTTACAAATGTACTTAATAGAAATAATGTTTTAATGGCAGTTTTGTGTATTTAATATTATTTATGTAATTGTTTATTATATTATTTTATATAAAGCAATAACGCACTCAGTGCTCTTGTGTGTTGGTTCTCAAAACTTCTTTAGTTTATTATATTCACAACTGTATTGCTTACATCATGTGTTACATCTTACTCTGTTAATAACTTATTCTTGAAGAACTTAAACTTTCAAAAACATTTGTCAGAAATTTACATTCGGCAGAATATGGATTGTGTGAATATATATTTTTCTTTTTACTTAGACAAACTACAATGTGCTAAAGCACACTGGTGTCAGACAGGATAAAATACGTCATGTGTCATATTCATATGATGGCAGTGATTTGATATTTGACAGGTGTTTTAAAGTATTATGTAAATGACCTAACAGGGACAGGAAGTGTTATCTTAAAAGCCAAACTCGCTGTAGAGAAAAGTAACTCCTTAAATGATGTTTAACATACAGTGAGAATTCTTATAGGGACCGTTTATTTAATAATTTTCTTTTTCTTATGTGTTTGTATGACCCAAACTCATAAAATTTATCTATGGAACTCAAAATGAGATGTTAGAGAATGACAGGATTAGTCCCCTTTTACTTTCTTTAAAAATCAGAGCAGGGTCAATTTTCTTTAAAATTTTTCTGTTTGTGTTTCATATAAATATAAAGTTATAGAGGTTTGGAAGGGCATTATAATGAGTAAATGATCTAAAGAACTGTCCCTTGAAGTTTAGCGTCATTTTTTATTTTGGGATGAACTATCCCTTTAAAAACACGCATGATCATTCTGTATCCAATTCTAAAGCTCTGAGGTTCACTGACGTTAATCTGACTGCGGGAATGCCTGTGTGCATTAGTCAAACAACGACCTTTATTCTAGTTTTTAAACCGTGATCGGAATCTGGTCTCACTTCCCTCAACCTTAACAAAGGCGATACCTCTAAAGACCTCGACATTAAAAGATAGCATGTCGTGGAAGAGAGGAATGAGAGAGCAAACGAGTTAGTAAAAGTGAAAAAGAGAACCACGCGCTCTTGTCTTTTCCAGTTTAGGGAGTCCAGATGGGAAGTCATTTTTTATTCGTCTTGAGGCAGCACTTCACATCTGCTGGCCCAGATGCCTAATGAATACGGAAGCAGGGCCGTGCTGTCGCCTCATTAATACTGCACTCGCACAGGGAACGGGGCCGGCCCGCACCCGCTATCCACCACCACCCCCCTCCCTTCTGCTTCTCGGCCCCACAGCCCGCTGGTGCAGAACCACCGGCTCCCTGCTGGCTCCTCCGGGCTCGTGGCCGGCAGCTGGCGCCTCGCTGTAACAAAGCTGCTGCATTTTGTTGGACCTAATGTGTCTCTGTGTTGTCACTTAAGGTCTTTATTGGTATTAATTGATAGGATCGACCCAAGTTTGTCTCCTTCCTTGTTCGTATTTTTGCGGTGGGGCGCGTATGCGTGCATTTTGGGTGTAGGAATCTATGCAAACAGGTGTCGCAACGCAAGCATGAAGCAACGCTGAGAAACTGAAAGCACGCGTCTGTCAGTTTTGACAGATTTTGCATTTCCTCTGTGATTTGGAGATTAGACAGACGCCAAGGCTGGTTTCGTGACCTTTGCTTAATATGGCTGTTCTGTACTCTGGCTGTCGTTCAACCCTGGGTGGCCTGAACACGGGATGAGCTACATATTTACTGGAACTGAAACGAGATGCTTTGACATCTCCAGTTCATCTGGTACTAAAGTTTGGAGGCAAGACTTCTCTGTACTCTCCAAGTACTATCAATCAAAACACTAGTTAGAAAAGAAAATGAATAGCCGAGAATCTGAGCACCCCAAAGAGGAACTTGATGCAGTCTGAATAGGTATTGTAGAGGAGATTATCTCAGAGGAAAATTCTTATTGCTCACAGGTTGCTCTTTTGTAGCTCAGTAGACTTGAAGTTGAAAGTTTGAACGTTTTTTTCGAGTTATCAACACTGTTTATTCTAAAATTACTTACATTAAAGTATACACAAGTAGGACAATTGTTGCCCTATACAGAGCTAGGAAATGGTAGAATTTTCTTGTTTGATCTTCATGAATATGTGATCTTCATGAATATTCTATATTATGAAACGCATTCTATATAACATGATGGTTTTATCCTAAATTAGTATGTTGAGAGTATGTTCAACTTAAAGTAATTGTATCCCTCAAATCAACATGATTACACTGAGTCTCTAAAAACTCTGTTGTACATTCTGTCTTCAACAGCACCCTTGTATTAGACTTCTCTAATATGCACACTGCGGGTGAGCCATTTCAACAGCCAGAGATATACAGTGACAAAGGCACAAATGTCAGAGAAAAATTACCCCCCCTTTTGAAAAAAGAATTCTCCTAAGCTTCTCTGAGGGCAATTAAATTTCATCTCCAAAACAAAATGAACAAAACAAGGCAAGAACTAAACAAAAGGAAAGTTTATGTGGCTGCGTTAGCATCTAATAAAGAGACGGGTGCCCGTGGGAGAGGCTGAGCTTTGCCAAATGTACCACCACAGTCTCTCGGCCCCGCCTCTTCCTGTCCTTCTTTCTGATGGAATGCCTGGCACGCTCCGCATTATAGCTGCAGTGTGGAGGGGAGATGAGCGAGTGAGACGCAGACATTCAGCCCTGGAGACGCACAGCCAGCCTTACTGCTGGATGCTTGTGGGGACTGTCTGAACCAACCAGCCACCTGCCAGGCTTTGAGTGCCAGGCTACAAACCTTGAGATTGTGGCAGAGAGCTAATCCATGGCTCTTCATTAGCAAAAATGGTGTTGTATTAAAATAACCTCTGTAAGAGAGAGAGAATGAGAGAGTTAGGCATTGTGTGAGCTTGGTCTTGTGTGAGAAATGAAGGCCTCCATTCCCCTCATTGTCTAAGAGAAGCATTTTGATTGGTTTAAAATATTCAGTGGCCAATTGAATCCTTTTTTTTATTGAGTATAGTTTACTTTTGTCTGCATTTGTATTACTTTTTGCTTTTGTCTTGTACATGCAAATAAAGAAAGATTATGTAACAGAAATGAATCAGGTGTGTTATGTGCAAGAAATTGCAGCTAAATGACAATATGTAAGGGATACATTTGTTTGCATTTTGTTTATGCGATTCTGTATTGCTTTTTCCTTACACATGTTTGGAGAAGGTTTACTCTGACTTACAGGTAGCTGGTTAGTCACTGCTGATGATTAGAATAGTGAGTGTATGTGTGTGTATGTTTGTGTGTGTGCCATCTCAACTACAACCAGAGATGCATGTGTCCAACTTGGGGCAACATAGCAACCTCTGCTGGCTGAACACTAAAACTGTGTGGTTGTGTACGCAGGTGTGTGTTTTTGGATTTGCGGTTTTGTATGTGTAAATGTGTGCTGTTTCTGTGCAAGCCAGCTGGAAAGAGAACAAGTAGATCTTAACAATGAAGACTGAAGCTAATCTCAGATTTATTTTCTCATTTTTAATGCACCGGTATAACATGCCGGAATGATGCCAAACACTTAAATTCTTTACTTATACTTTTAGCTGAATTATACCCTGATAAATTGTTGACATTTGCTGATTAAATTCAATTTATATCTAAGGTGAAAAGTGGTAATCCCAAAAATTACTCACTTAAATCGAAGACACTGTATTTTCTCATTGTTGTTTCTCTCAATTATGTTCATTTTGATATGGTTAAATAAACATAAACCAGGCACAGTTTTGTTCTTGAAACCCTGCCCACGACCTCCCTGACGCCAGTGTAAAATCGCTGCCATTCCCTCATGCTTCACATTATAAAACCAATTTTAAATTTCATATTTAGACTTCCAGTAATTATATTTTGAGTGAGAAGGAGATGAACTTTCAATACAAGAACACAATTTTCCAACAGTTCTGGTATTGTAACTCATTTGATTTGGCTATGTCATATAATGTAATCGACCAAAGTTACTCCATTAGTTTCATTCTCTCACTCTGAGGGAATCAGTGATCAAGGTTCATGAGAGGTTTATTAAAGGTACAGTGCATTATAAATAGCTAAATTTCTCTGGCTAATTGAATTAGGCCACTTGAGTTTGAGTGTTTAATTGCAGTATTGTTGAAAGACTGCATGACATCATTCACATACACTTATATCTGCTGATTTGATTCAGATTGAAGACTGCAAGCTATCTTTTTTAATTAGCTTTCTCTTAAATGAAAACTATTACAGTGAACTATTGCAGTGGCCATATTAATACTGCAAACATCGCTACCACTTACAGAAGGATCTGTGGAAGATGTGGAAGTCACATCAGGCCTCTGTTAAAGTTGACTGGAACGACTGCGGTATCATCTGTCAACAATGAGCACTAAGCATTATGGGAAATATGAATTAAGTTTGTTTTGTTTGTGTAAATGACGTTTAGGCAACCCTTTGGATTGCATCCAGGATTTGATACAACCGGATGTCGCTGTTCTAGCATCTCACACGGTTAGTCATGTTTTCCAGTGCTGGAAATGCACACGTTGTTTCTTTTCTTCCGTTGTTGTTTGAGTGGGTATTTTTTGTGTTAGAAGCTGTGTAAAAGGTAAGTCACTATGAGACTTTTAAATATGAGAAGGGTTACAAAATCCCCACTTCCTGCACTGCGCTTTGTCAGTCTGTCATTAAATATGATGAACTTCCTGACCACGGGGGTCTTTCTCTTTAAGCATTTGACATTATTCCACGAGCGTTTGCCAAAAATCATATTCGTACACACAGATGAGGTTCTTTCTGAAATCCCTGATGCCTGTTTGAGGGAGAATAGACAGGAAAAGACAGAGCGAGAGATCGGACAACATGTTTTTGTCATTTGCATGAACCCAGGAAGCGCAGTGTTGTCCAGAGTTGGGCTATAACTCATTGTAGATGTGTAGTGAGGTGAGGCTGGGCTGGATGTGATGCACTCCTCATCTTGTTTCTCACTCTTGCCCTCAGCACAATTCAGGGCTGCTGTACAGACAAACATATACACCTGCAAACACTGCGGGACAGAAAGAATGTGTGGATAAGAAATGAATGTAAGGCAAACTGTTGTGATTTGTATGTGTAATCCCCTCTGACTCATTTTAGTGCTTTTCTTTGCCAGCGTCACAGCAGAGACCCCCCTAACTTAGAAACATTTCATAACTTTACAAAAACATCAATAAAAGGAAACATAACAGCAATTCATACAACTTGTGTGCTATATTCAGTTTTCTGTTTAAAGAGTTCCTTTAGCTAAAACTTCTCTTAAGTCGATTTTTGTGTGATCTAATTATTTAATCAATACATTTTATTAAATAAGTAACTTTTAAATGGGAAATGTTTCATGTTTTTAATTTGTTTATTTCCGCTTAATATGCAAAAGGCAGCTATACGTAAGCCATTGGTTGTATGATTTCTCCTGAAAAAATTTTAAATGTTTTACTCTGTGGAGTTATTAAAACATTTCTTTGTTTGTTTAGGTGTTCTAACCAATCCAAAACAGCAGCATTGACTCAACCAATGGCGTGAGTTTGGGGCGGGACTTTCTGTTGTCTGAACTACAGCAGACATGGTGAGTGTTCAGCTTTATTTAAAACCGTTATTTTAGATGACAAACTTTACCTTTCAACAAAGAAACTGAGAACTATGTTTCAATCAGTGACACAAGGTTTATAATAATTAAGTCATAATTCATTTTCAAATTTTAATTTCTAATAAAAGTATAGTTTGATGATCTCTGTCTTTAATTGTCCTGCTGGAGGTCAATAATGAGCAAATGTATTTCAAAGCTGAGCCTTTAAAGTGTCGTTCAGTCTCTTTAGGTAGGAATGCAAGTCCTTTTTTAAATTAAGCAAATGGATCTCTTTATGTTTTTAGAAAATATTACCATCAATAAAGCTCCTCGTTTCTTCATTACATGCATCTCAGACTGACCACAGGAAGTCCTTAACGCTCCTCCTAAGACTTACAATAAAATACAGACCTGTGAAAATGTAATCCGGTTTAAAAGGTAAGTATTGTGTGAAGATTGAAGAAGTCTAAATAAAATTGTAAAGTAAAATATGCCCTTTTTTCTTAAGATCTATCATTTTAAAAGTACTAGTATTCAGTAATGAAGTACAACTGCTTTCCACAGCTGAACACAAGTGTAATGGCACCCATAAAGTTTCTGTGTTAGATTAGATGCCGTCAGTCAGAGCACAGAATAACAGACTAGCGCCTCAGGCCTTAGTGAAGATAATGATAATTGCTACAGCATTCAAGCCTTGAAACCAGGCTTTCCATTATTTGCCTGTCTGAACACTGCTTTCCTTCTTGACAGCAGGTCTATCAGGTACCAGAGAGAAGATACGTCAGTGTTTACGAGGATGGAGAAGATTTCACTGAACGTGGTAAATCATGAGGGACGGACAAGCACCAGCGTATGTTCTTGTCCTCCGGTTAAAAAAATATGAATCCAGGTTTCTGTAAGCCTGTGGCATTTGGACCGTATTCAACATCTGCCTTCAGCTGGTGCTCTTCTACCTTTGTGTCTGGAACAGAAACTTCAGAAGTGTCAAAAACAGTGTCTGATTAAACTTCAGCACTTTTTGTTGTTGCTCAGAAGAAGTGAGGGAGGAAAACCATGTTGGACTTTTCTTGTATCAACAGTGATTTTAGTTACCTTGCAGTCAGAACAGTCTGTCACAGGGTTGTTTTTCTGTCCTTCACCCCTCGAGGGATTCAAATCACCAAGAGCATTTTCTCTCTCCTCACATCTCCAGTTTACTCCCACGAGGGAGTACCGAAACAAAGCAGATTTTTTTCTCGTTAATAACAAAGCCGAGACGATCTGTGTTATGGTTATTGTTTCAAGCGGGAAACCATGTTGTTTAATTTGAAATGCCTTTTGGGTTTCGCTGGAGAAGAATGTTTCAGAAGGACAAAGAAAAAAGTTTGTCTGCATAATGCCTCAGTCATACATGTAGAAATCTTTTATTTATTCTGCATTTACCTTTGACATGATTTATTGATGTCAGAAACTTGGAGGCACTGCAGGTGCCTTTAAGAAAAGAGAAACAATTCTCTTTTCACAATTCTCCCCTAGAAAAGAGAAACAATTCATACAATTCTAATTCATACTTTTGAAATGACAAAGCGCTGGAATCTAATTTTGGTTAGCAGCAAAATAAAAACAATTAGTTGAGTCTACACTGCATATTGAAAGCCTGATTATCCTTTTATCTTAAAATTTAAAACATCAGATGTGTAAAACTAATAAACATATCATTAGGTATATTACAAAAACGAACTATTTTATTGACACCAGAACCAAATGTCTAATAATGACTGCACAACTTGTCACAACAAAAATATACTTTGGATGAATGTAAAAAATAGTGAAATGTCAAACACAGGTCACAAAAGTCACCCATTCTTATAGTCATAATACTGAAAAAATGACATTTCTTTAGTTATTTTTATTACCTTCATTTGAAAATTTAAAATGTTATTTCACTTGGTATTTATGCATCAAAGTAATATTTGTTGTATTGCTTTTATTCATGCTGATATAGAGTAAAGCAATAGTGTATTACAGTAATAAGAATTTAACAATGATCACCATTAAAAACAATGGGAGTATTCAGGGAAAATTTGCCTAATTGTCACAGTGCTAAAATTCTGAAGGTTCTGAAACAGACTTCTTCTTTTTTATGCTAACTATAACCTGTTTTATTTATTCTGGGTGTGAAATATCACCTGGACATGTTTTCATGAGATTCACCTCTGTAGAATAACTTGCGGGAGTCAGTGGTGAAACAGGGGCTATTTAAAATTCACATCCCTCAGTTAAAGCAGAGAAAGATTCTTCTCTTTCTTTATTGTGTCTTTATTAACCTCAGTTTCCAGTCTAGGCCGGTGTGCTCAGAGCCTGTGAGGAGACCAAGACATCCATCCCAGAGCTCCCAAGAGCCATAATGTACAGGTCCTGATCGATTCTGACTTACAGCCTTATAGATCAGACCTGCTTTTGGCTCCCTTATGCACCAACCTCTACCTAAAACACACCATCAACACTGTCTTGTTACAGTACACGCTCTCTCCACGAACATACAGTGCATTGCAAACGCAACTGAAATGTCTGAGGATTTAGTTCTATCGTGGCAGTGCAGGTTTGAATTTTTCTGGCTTTGTTCTAAATGCTGAGATGCAATTCATCATAGAAGACTGCGAAAATTATGACCGACATATGGCTCTTGGAAGGAATGTAGCTCTTGGATATCTTTTGCTAAAACTTTATTTAAGGTTAGCCATGAATCAGCGTGAAATATTTGAGCTGAAATGGACCGTGACGGTGTGTTTTCCTGGAGCGATATTTACTAAGAGAATGTTTGTGATGGCAACGTGCCTCCACGGGGGGGCTTGAGACGACACCATTTACTTTCGACCAAACATCTTTCTCTGTCACTGTGTACATCTGCGCCTCAAACATTTGTCTTCATACGGGTAGGGAAGAGACTTTAGAGGCCATACACACACCTGTCCTGATAATTGCTGAGCTTACGAGGCAGCAGATTCTCTCGAAGCGTTAGAAATGAAGGGGTTGAGTTCACAGATGTGTTTATCTATTCACGGCTATGTGGTGCAGCTAATTGGGACGACTTGCCATTTGGAAATGGGCAATAGCCTCTGGGCATATTCAGCAGGCTGCATCAGTGTGGACTATTTCAAACAATACAGCTTAGTGTCTTGTTTGCCCTATTGAGTCTTTCTTTACATTGAGGTTCTGTCTGCTTGGTTTTCAATGCAGCGTTT
>JAZGTK010010025.1:0-16734 GCA_036877625.1 Ambastaia sidthimunki | reverse complement strand
CATGAAGGGCTTCAGGGAAAAGATGACGTGGATAATTGCAGCGCTGTTATCTTCGCGTAAAGCCTCGGGGTATAACATTAACTTGGTGACTAAGTAACAGATCCAGCCAAAGCCATTATTGAATTGAAGTCTGGGTAGTCTTTCTAAAAAAGCTATTTAAGAGCTTTAACCACTTAGCTGCCTGATGTTATAAGAAGAAAATGTCAAAATGGCATTGATGAAATTATTGATCTATCATTAACTTCAGAGAGGCCTGTGAGTAACGCAGCAGGCTGGGATTTTAATGCAGGGCTGCGCTGAAGCTCTGCCACAAGCTGACAGCATGAAAACAAGCAGGCTGACATGCAGCAGATGTGCAGCTTTTGAATGGTGGAGGTGATGAAGCACAGGTGGTGATGCATCTGACAGCTGCATTAAAGTGTCAAACAGAATTAGTGTGGTGTCCACTCTGGAATTGAAAAGCTGTGAAAAGTGAGATGCAGAAGATAGTTTTACCTACTGGGAGCCTCTGGGGACCTAAAACCTCAAAACATGGAGCCTTATCCAATTTGAGTGTCAGCTTCTAATAATGGCTCTTTTTTTATTTATTATACCACTTGTTATGTTCCTAGAAGGATAAGTTATGTTGGAGTTATCTTGTTTTAAGCAGCTAAGCATGCAAGGTTTGGAAAAATGTACTGCCATGTTATTAGCGAAATAAATTAGCTTTAGGCAAATAAATATGTCATGAATATTGTGGGGCCATTTTTCATTGATGTCGTCTTTGATATAGGCTTAACCGATTTCTGGTGCTTGCGCCCACATAACAAAAAGACAGACTCCACCACTAGACCTTAAGGATTATTTACAGATGATTTGAGATTCATTTTTAAGCCTTGTATCCCTGAAGTTGAGTCTAAGGAACATCCTAACAGAACCCAGTGATTTCAAATCATCATACAGGCAAATAAGTGTAAATGACCTGCAAGTTTTGTTTGAGTGTAATGCTCTTAAGATTACCTCAAAAAGATATTTAATAATGTACCTTCTTTTAAAAGCAGATCGAGTCTTCCGATTAACTGATAAAATCTGTAGAGAGAGGGAGGGAGATGTATGCTAGCCTACTAAAATGGGTGCAGATGTTGAAATGTTGTTAGACATGTCTTGACAGCAAATATGTACATATTCAGGCTGTTGTGACAGACGAGCTAGAATATGTCAGGCTGGGACAAACTTTAAAAACAACCATAGTCTATAAGATAAAAATAAATGGCAAGACCGTGGAAGAAGCAGTAAAGCAGAACTATTTGTTTTTGCAGCACAAATAAATCCGTTTGGTATTATGCATTTTATAGAATTCAGATGATCATGTTTATATTTTACTTCTCCCAAAAATAATATGTATGTGAACATTAAAAGTTTTATACAAGGGCACCTTCAAAATCTTTGCTTCTATCGATCAGCAGTCATCTCACAGCCCTGTGATGTTCAGAAAATCTCTGCAGATGCCAAATTATGAGCAGATGCATCAAAAGACACAAGATCTTGATCCAGCCCTGCACGCAATACAAGCACAATATCCGTCACTGCAACCTCTTTTCTGACATCAGTCAACACTTGAATTTCTGTTCCAGAATCAACACTTGAATCTCCATCCCACGCACACAGTTTTACATCTTCTCCTCGTTTCTCCACCCCCCCACACACCTCTGCTGTCATCACTTGACTCTGTGAACCTCATCACCTACTTTGAGAACAAGGTAGCAACAATCAACAACTCATTCTTTGACCCCAACATCGCCATGTTTCCATGCCCACTTTGCTCTTGACCTCATTTACAACTGTCCCAGATGAAAAACAACTCACAATTTTACACCCAAACACCTGCCGTCTCAATTGCATCCTCTTCGTTCTCCTTCAAGATCTGTATTTGAAGCTTTCTCCGTCATTTAAAACCACACATTAAAGCACATGCCTGTTTAACGCCACAGTTAAACCTGTTAATCTACTCATCAGCAGGAATAAGACCAAGAATAGATTAACAATCATTTGTGGATCAACAAACTCAAAGCTTTAATTAGAAAATAAGTTGGTTGTCTTCAAATCGTATGCAGCCACTAACAACTTCTAACCATTTAACTAGGTTTACACTATGCTATATTTTTTTTGTCTGTACGTCGTATAGATGTTAAAAAATTTGTGCCTAGTTAGAGCCCCAGTAACCAGTCGTTCAGAAACGCTAAAACGTTAAAGTCAACGAAAAAGTCATTTGCAGCCTTTTGCTTTTAAAATCTGATGTATTTCCAAGGCTGGAAATTCAGTGATAATCAAAATTTTAATCAAGCAGTTTTTGACCTGAGTCTGGTTCATTATCCTTATCACATCAGGAACATAAACTGACCTCGGGTCAGAGGATGGTGTTGTTATGGGTGTAACCCCCTGGATTATTTTTGTGCTTATGTATGTTGTGTTGTGCATCCTCGCTTTCATCTAAGCCTTCAGCCTCATTATGCCACTTCCTGTTTATGAAGTAATCAGAAACAGGAATGTCAGACTCAGAGGTTGTATGATGCAGTTGTGTGTACAGTGGATATGCGGGGTAAGAATTACACAAGTGCTGAGATCTTCCAAGTTACTGCTATGCAGCCAGACACATCAGTTCCTCTGGCTATCTGGGTGACCTATTTCCATCCTAAACTCATGGAATTTAAAGGTGCAACAGAGAGGAAACTCACTGAAAAATCCACTCATCCATTAAAAATGGACATTAAAAGTGACATTCTGAGGTTTGTATATTGTGCAGTTATGTATACGTAACCTATACATTTGAACTGACTTTACATGACGTACATCAAAACTGACAACAAAGCAACATATAGGAAAGCTATATGATAATTATGCTTTTTAACAACCTTGATTTTCAATGTATGGAAAACAACATTGAGAAAAGTACTTGGAGTAACACTTTATATTAACTTTCATTAAAAAAACTGAATTATTAAATAAAACATTATGTAAACGTTAAACATTTAAGGTAAGATTACATTATTTAACAACATTTGTTTTTAACAACATTTAACATTTAAGTTAATTTACCAGCTATTTAAGTTAGCTGTTGAGGTTTTATTTGTGTAAACAAAATGCTCTCCTTTGGTGTCTTATAAACAAACATTTAAGTGGTATAATCCACACACAGCAAAAGGCAAATATCTGCTCCTTGTGGATGATCCATTCCATGTTTTCTACTAGTCTTAGCTAAGGCTCTACCCAGCATTATATGAACCAAACAGTTTTACCAGCACATTAACTGCAGAAAATATTGTGGGCTTTTAGCTACTGTAACTTTGTGCAAATGATAGTTAAGTTTACATATGCTTGCTACAGACAATAATAATGCCTAATAATGGTTGGGAAACAAAACATGGTTATTGCCTTAAAACCTATAGTCAGTGCTGGATAGTAACTGATTAAATGTAATCTGGATTATGTAATCAGATTCCAAAAATTAAGTACCTTAAACTAAATAACATTACATTTTAAAATACTCATAGAATACAAATACTATTTTGTTACAAACTACTTTACATGATAACATTACATATTACTTTTCCTATTTTTAATCTTTAAACCTTTTCATAAACTTGTCCCTATTATAGTGTGAGCTTTAATACACTTTGTGAACTATACAGTGTCCTTCATAAGTATTGGGACAGTAAAGGAAAAATTGCTCTGTTCGCTGTGGAGTCCATCTTTTATGTTTAAAAGATGAATATGAGGCAAATGTACATTTTTAGACATTTTTCACTGCATTTCTGTAAGAGTCAGCTCAACTAACACCCATAGTTGGGTTCAAAACAGGTAGGTAGTAAGTACTAGTATACTTGTAAGTGTACTATTTCAATACAACTTGGGACAACACTGGCATACGTTATAGTTTATATATCTATATAGTTTATATTTTTTTTGAAATATGCTTGCATACATAAATAGTAAAACATTTGATTATAATATTGAAAGATTTTTCTTACACTTCTCAGTTAGGCAGATGATAGATGAAGTAGATGAGGATAAATAGAGTTTGAGGTCCTGGATTTGCAGAAGCTCTGTGATTACTGGACCTGCATTCTTTTAGTTGAAACCAACATCCATCTATCCATTCTCCAAATCTGCTTGTCCTCTGCAGGGTTACAGAAGGGCTGCAGCCTATCCCAGCATCTTGGGTTGTAGGCAGAAAACACTGTAGTCCAGTACTGTGTACCAACATAAAATTGTTAAGTACACTGTAACTCCTACTGTATATGAACATACAGTGACAACAATCATTTACATGTTAATTTAATAAAACTTAAAAATACTTACAAGTACAATTGTACAACATTTGTTATAATTTTAATTATCCAATCTGCATGTCTACCAATTTTAACAAGTGATCTATTAAATAATAAAAGTGAGGAACAAAATCATTAAATAATGTTTGCTATCAATTCATGAAAGTTATGTAAATGTGTTGCTCGTCATCTTTTGATGTGTAAACAAAATGTTCTCACTTAAATGGAGTTAAATGGCAAGTTCGAGAAATCTCTTTCAACCCACTCAACTTAGTCCCCTTATCTGCTCCTAAAGGATGATCCATTCCGTGTTTTCCAGCCAATCTCAGCAGAGGCGCTATCCAGCATTATGTAGACGGAACGATTTAAACGAGCACATTAACACAGAAAACACTGCGGATGGCAGAAGATGGGGCTGCTCTTCAGTTAACGTTGTATAGAGAAACGGTCCCATAACGGAGGGTTATAAAACACCTAAATCGGTAATAAACGCTGGGTTTGATATGGTCAAGGATGAACGCTGTTGGAGACGATGTTGCGTCTGCGGAGTGTCATAGGTGAAGTGGAGGTATCTCAGATCTGCCTGTCCAGGGCAAATACGCACGATTCCTAAAGCAATAGAAGAAGATCGTGGGAAAATTTGACCTCCAGATATTTCCAGCTGAGGAAAACTGTGTTTGTCATTGAAGACATCTTTGATTTGACTGACAGGTGCTCTTATGATAAATGGCTGCAGTTTACAACCGTTTGCTGTGACTTTTTCCAAGTATGTCAATACGTTTCCTATGTGGATTTTATTTATAAGATCATGTGACTTCTCAATCAATACGGATGAAAGCACACGGACAGACTTCACTATGTTCAAGTGCAGGATGCATTTTACCAATCAGAAATGGTAAGTGGTGTATATTGCTGGGTATTTATTAAACTACATCCATTTAGCTTACTATAAAAAGCATGCAGCCTACGATTTGCAACGTGTAGTTTATTATTGCTCCGCTGAACCATATTTTTTTTATCAGTTTTATCTGTTACAGTCTATAATCTAAGTTTAAAATTCAGATGCATTATGTCTCTCAAACCTTCTGTAACATTAAAGGCAGGAACCGCATTTTTGACATTATTAAGGTTCAAACGAACGAACCGTATGCCATTAATACTATAGTGCCCTGAATAGTGTAGGTGGGCAGCTCGTAAGATTTTACATCAGTTTCCGTCATTTCCGTATACAATATGAGTTGAATCTATGTGTGTCTCCCAAGATGCGTTTTGGATTTAGGGCATCCAGATATTTCATGGCTTTTGTGACGAGAAGATGGAAAGCCTTACTGGTGCTGAACCTGTTTGCGGTGGCCGGGTTCATCACTTTTTGGGGCAAGTGCAATTTACGCGCAATCGTAGCTCAAGCACCGGCTGCTGGTACGCGCGTTCAGACGCGCACCAACGGATCCGCACAGGCGCCCAGCATCGCTCATGATGTCCTCCTAAAAAGACTGGGATCACTGGAAGATGTAGTGTACAGACAACTAAACGGTGACTCATTTCACAAATAAAATATCTTTGCATAAGTGTTTGTTTGCATGTAGACCTATTTATACGGTGACAAAGTGTACCATATATCACTGTTGCCCTATATAATATCTGTATCACTATAGCTGTGGTGGAAAAGCCCTCTGGCTGCCTTTATATATGATTGATAACCAAAACAAAACAGACGCCATTTATCATTTAGTTTTGTCCTCCATATAGCAAAATCATTATTTGATCATTATCTGTATAGTAGAAGGTCCTATATTATCCATGATAATATAATAGCAACATTAATACAACATTGCATACATAATTACACAGCTAGGCACACTAACATGAAGTGTAACCATCATTTTGTGTGGGAATGCTCAAAAGGGTTGAATTACATCCAGTCATTTATTACTTTCCAAAAAATTGAAATTAAGACATAACAGTACACCACAGAAAAAAATACAACTATTTAATCAATTGAACTAATTTTGTTGAGCAGGTTTGTCCAAGTCTCTTGGACTCATTGAAGGTTTTGGTGGCCGTGGCAGAGGAGGACTGCCAGCGACACTTTTGCCGACTGAAGAAAAGGAGGCCAAATACATGAGGGATAAATATGGCTACAATGCATTTCTGAGTGACAAAATCTCTCTGGATAGGTCTATTCCAGATTATCGGCCCAGCAAGTGAGTATATTTTATTTTAACCGATATTTTATTTTTTAACTACAGTCACTCTTCTAAGACAGTAAGTCTTCTAGTAATCTGAGCAGACAGTATGAGAACATTTACAATTTTGTAGTGGAAAGTTGTAGAGGAAAGTGACATTTATTCTTTCTAAATTCAACTATAACTGGTTCTATAAAAAGCTTGAGTCACGCTGAGCTCTATAATTTTACAGTCAAAGTGTGCAAAATAGCAAAGCGGGAACTGGCCTCTTATCTGTTAAAAAAGGAAAGATCTCACACCTTCTTGTAACAACACAAGAGTATAATAAGTCCATGTATGTGATGTCTTTTTTGTAGATGCAAAAAGGCCATTTATCCTCGTGACTTACCACAGATCTCCATCATCTTTATCTTTATAAATGAGGCGTTGTCTGTCATTTTGCGTTCGGTCCATTCCGCTGTCAATCACACTCCGGCCCATCTCTTAAAGGAGATCATCTTGGTGGATGACAACAGTGATGACGGTGAGAAATGTTTTCTGATTATTTAGTCACTAAGCATACGAGAAGAGAAAAGGTTTAATGTATTGTGATGCATTTTACTGTGAGTGTCAACGGAGATAACCAGAAACAACTTGCGAAGTCGTGTCTTTTACTTATGACTTGCATGGCCCTGCCTGTCTATTGTATTACAGTGTGTGTTCCAGCTTTCCCAGGGAGACAATTTCCATCACACAGTTGGCATGAGACACTGGCAGAGGGCCAGCCGTCCATCAGCGCACGGGGAAAGGCCTGCAGTTGCTGAAATGAGGGGGCAGACAACTAACACACCCAATTCTGTCCTCATAATGTCAATGATTCACTGGTTGTTTCTCTGCAAGCTTGTGACAGTGTTTAACACAGGGATGGCAAACAAGGGGATGGTATGGATCCCTGTAACACATCAAAGGAAGGGAAGGGTTTTGGCATAAGAGACACGTTCCCCTGGTGTGGTTTAAGCACTGCGGACTGTCGTGCACCATGAAATGAGATTTCTCCCTCTTTACTGATTGTGTGTGTGTATTTGTGTATGTATGCATGACAGAACAGCTGAAAGGACCACTAGAGGAGTATGTCAACAAGCGCTACCCCGGTCTTATCAAAATAGTGCGCAATCAAAAGAGAGAGGGGCTCATCCGTGCTCGCATCGAGGGCTGGAAAGTGGCCACTGGGGAGGTGACTGGATTTTTTGATGCCCATGTTGAGTTTACCCCTGCATGGTGAGAATCCTGCACTTGTCTGATTCTATAGATGCTCTCATTCTCACATGCATTTTCTATTACCTCCAATATAGTATAAGTCAGGGGTGCCCAGTCCTGGTCCTGGGGGACCAGTGTCCTGCAGAGTTTAGTTCCAACCATAATTAAACACCTGAACCAGCTAATTAAGGTCTTACTAGAAGGTTAGACACTTTTGTTTGTTGTAGCTAAACTCTGCAGGACTCTGTCTCTCCAGGGGCAAGAGTCTGCAGCCTTGCTTATGTTTATCTTAATTTTTTTATTTAGCAGATGTTTTTTATGCAAAACGACCTACGAAGAAAGAGAGCATTTGACATTTTAAGTGATCTGATCACAAAACATTTTGTAGCTTTAGTTAGGCAGGCTAGTTATACTTACTACCTGTATTTAGTGCTGTCTACTCAAAACAAGTATTAAACTGGACATGAAGACTCTAAATCTCTCAATCATGTGCTTCATGCAAGTCCATCTAATTGGCTGAAGTGGAGAAAGAAACGAGACATCACATTCTCAAGCCAGCTCCACAGCTGGTGCACAATATCACAGATTTGCTTATAATGATCTAACCTCTGCAACCCCTCACCAGGGCTGAACCAGTTCTGTCTAGAATCAAGGAGAATTATAAGAGGATCATTCTCCCATCTATAGATAACATTAAAGAGGGGACATTTGAGCTGGAACGATACGAGAACTCCGGCCATGGCTATAACTGGGAGCTCTGGTGTATGTACATTAGCCCACCCAAACAGTGGTGGGATGAAGGAGACACATCTGCACCTATCAGGTATGATACTACAGGACTTTGTATAACTGTAATATTGGTAATCTAAACCTGGATTAATGTAATCCTGGGTTATCTTGTTTTGTGTTTGTCAGCATGATTTTTTTTAACATGAAGTTGGAACACCCTGAAGGTCTGAAGGTCTGACCCTCTAAGAAAAGATATTTTAGGAGGAGAAATTCTAGTTTCAGAAGAAGTTTAAATAGTAGTTGGCTTTGTCAAGCCAATGCATACACAGTAGTGCATGTTTGTTGTATACAGTTTTGTGTGAATGTCGCTTTGTATATAATATATTTGCTCTGGGCTGCGTTTCTCAAAAGCATTGTAAGCCTAAGGAGGCTTACTGTGCTTTTGAGAAACACAGCTCTTGTTGTTTTCTGAAACATATTACAACAGCAATAAAATAAAGACAAAAATAAAAGGGAAACAGAGAAGCGTTTGTCATCCTCTTAAACATTTTTAACATGCTGAAACAGCACACTGACAGTTTATGACAAAGAGACAGGGATTTTTTCATTGATAATTGGATGTCTTTAGTAAACAACTCACCATAAGACATTTCTCCATATCATCCAAAAATGTAAATATTTAAATTAAATAAATTATCAATATATTTAATTCAATATATTTGGACTTAATCGTCAATATGGAAAATATTTAGAGCCTCTTAGCAAACTAAGTGTGAAAGCTGTTTTTCAGGACCCCCGCAATGATAGGCTGCTCGTTTGTGGTACACCGGGAATACTTTGGGGAATTGGGCCTGTTGGATGAAGGAATGGACGTGTATGGAGGCGAAAATATAGAGCTGGGAATTAGGGTTAGTGTGCCTTCTGTATCTCTCCACTAAAGTAGAGCATTCAGCCTCCCTGTGATCAGTCCAAAGCTCACAAAAGTTTCCTGTTAGGACTAAAGTTCTTTGTGTGCGTATTTTTAAATCCCAGGTTTGGTTGTGTGGGGGCAGCATGGAAGTTCTGCCCTGTTCCCGAGTGGCCCACATTGCCAGAACAAAAAAGCCTTACGAGGGCAACATCGCTGTCCACACTAGGCGAAACGCTCTTCGTGTGGCAGAAGTCTGGATGGATCAATATAAATCTCATGTGTATTTGGCATGGAATCTTCCAATTAAGGTCAAATCCAAGAACTAGTCGCAATACTGCAAAAATTTCAGTTACTATTATCATCATTTTTTAAATATACCGCTTTCTTCTCTAATGCAGAATCATGGAATTGATTATGGAGACATATCCCAGAGAATAGAGCTGAGGAAAAGACTGCACTGTAAAAGCTTTCAGTGGTACCTTGACAATATCTATCCAGAGATGAGAAGATACAACAGCACTCTGTTCTATGGGGAAGTGAGTGTCACATCAAACGTTCAAACAGGGTCTCCAACAGCTCCCACTTGTAGAAGGTTTTCTAAAAAACATAATCTGATTAGTTTTGTGAAATCCATTCATCCTTTACTCAACTTTATGTCCCGTTCACATTCCTTTTTTTTGAACACTTTAATACAAACCAAACTGTTGTTCTGGTATATTCAGTGGTTTTATGGAGCTTGACAGCTCAAATGCCCATTCACAAAAAAGTGTGAACTTGTGTACTATGGAAGAAACAAAGTCATACAGTAATCAAACTGCATGAGGTTGACAAAATTATGACAGAATTTTTGTTTTTGTTGAACTGGCCTTTTTACGATTGCTATTTAAATATTTAGTTTAATTAAAAAAGGAATTATAAAAAGTTGTCAAAATGGCATACAAAATGGTTCTTAAAAGCAGGTTGAATGAGCTAAGAGTTGTTTAACTCTTTTATTTTTTATTATTTGTGCTAGATTCGCAATACCAATGTGACCCATCTGTGTCTGGACCAGGGCATAAAAGAGAACCACACAGTAACTCTTCACCCCTGCCATGGCTGGGGCCCTCAGGTAGATCTAAACTCCTCTCAGCTGTACCTCTCCACAGGCCTGACCTCCACTAAACCTCTGCTCACTTTGCAGACAGGAACTAGGTTATGTCTACAGGGAGTTTCTTCATGACACAGTTCTGTGTGTTTCCTTCATCGCTGGCAACTAAGCAATGAAATATCAGGGTGAATTGCTGAGAATTGCTATGCAGAGAAAACCTCTAGTTTAAATGTGATTTCTTTTCCCTTTGTGTCAATTGTGTGTTTGATAAAACAATTGTATGTTATGCTAAGTTATGCTAGGAATGAGGTCTAAAATAACGTCAGGCTTTGGAATGATTGGTATTAAAGTATATTTGAGTAAAAATGACAAAGAAAGTTGTGAATTTAACATAATAGTGTGAACAATTCAACCTGGTTACAGGTACAGGACACACAGCATATGTTGTGCTTTGGATGCTGTTGTGTCTGTGTCCCTTTAGACTTTATAATTAACCAACTAGCCTCTCGTGCTTAACCAGCTACTTCATATAAACTAGGCTGGTTAACCAGGATTTTTGCTTTGGTAATAATGTAACCAAAATCTGCTCTTGCATCACTTGCATACAAATTCATTCTGGTCTAAGCTGGTCTTTTCAGTTTGAAAAATAGTAATGTTTTAATTTGTTATGGGCTAATAAAGATTTTCATAAATTTGGTAGCAAAATGTAGTTGGAAAAAGTGTGAGCATTTACCCAATTTCTATTCTTTAGTTTACTGGCAGAAGTAGAGACAAATTACTGCAGTTTTAGCAAGCGGGGTCAGTCTGGAGGCCATAATTAGAAAATCTTATCTTGACCACTTTACAGGTGCTGTTGCTGTAATAATTGCAGTAAATTACAGTAATTGGCATTATAGAAATCTATAAAGCAAACAACATCAGCTTAAGGTGCCAAAATGTCTTTAAATGACTCAGTGGCCCATTTACCAAACCACTGAATTAAATTCACGTTATCCCCTCTGTGGCCTGTTTTATAGCTGGGCCGATACACTAAGGAGGGTTATCTTTTCCTGGGCTCTCTGGGAAGCACTAGTGAAGATACGGCCTGTATGGTGGATGATAATATCAGCAACCACCCTCAGCTGCTCAACTGCGAGAAGGTCTCTAGCGTACTGAAGAAAACTTGGCGCTTTGCACAGGTGAAATGATCTAATTTATTAATAGAGTGTAAAAAATGATAAATGCAATAAAAAGAGTGTAAAAAATGTCCTTTTGGTCACTAACTTGAGTTTATTTCTTTCCTGAAGAACGAATCGATTGTGAACCGGGCTACAGGACGGTGTCTTGAGATAGTGCCAGTCAACATCAACTTTGGCTACGCTCTGGTCCTGCGCGCATGCACTGGCCAGAGGTGGACCATCAAAAATACAATGACTCTAGAAGGACAGTGAGCCTGTGCTCTTAGATAAGACTGCCATGACAGACATGCTGAAAGTTCAGACACTCTCCAGCCATTAAGTGTTTGGGAACTTAAAAACAGATGCAGTTTGGAGATCTCTCACATGCAAACATGCCAAGGGAGTGCTGATCATGTTTCATTTTGTCTCCATTTGGTTGGAATTTTACTGTACATTACTGTACATAATGGCTCAGTCAACAGTCCTTCACTGAGCAATCATGTGAAGCAAAATTAATTAAATGTTGTAGATTATAAACTACTGTATTGCAAACATTTATCATGCACACACATCAGTGTAAACATATTTTTTTTTATATATATAGTTTATTTTAATTTTGTGTGTGCGTGTAATTTCAGTTACTGTTCTGCCAAACAAGTTCATATGGTTTATTTATCGTGTGTATCGAGTTCTTTCCCGTTCTGTTATGTTTAGGTTTTCAGTATCTGGTTTTATGTATCCTATTTCGTTTTCAGTTTAAAGGTGCACTCAGATTATGTTGGGTTGTCTGATATGGCAGTTGTCTTTCTGTTGTGAATGTGGCAAAATAAGTTTTTTATTCGCCTACTGATAGGACGAGTCTAGATCTTATGTAGGTGTAAATGAGTTTAAACATATGTTCCACAATGAAGAAAAACAATTACTGAGTGCACCTTTAAATAACCCTGTCTGGTGGGATAAAGTAAAGACATTATGACGTGTGCAGAAAACAATTCAACAGTAACTAACAGTAACCATGGTAACCGTACAGCGCTGTATCTACTGTTGAATGGATGAAGTAGTCACGTGACGCACTGAAGAAACACAAGGCCATTCTGCAGGCATAGGGAATATGGGAATTTTCTCATCAGGGATTGTACACCGTTACATAAAGTATCATAAACTGCACATATAACTACAGTTTCTGAAAACCTTTATCTTAAAAATAGTTTGTTTTCTCACACTGTCTTCCACTGTCTTTGAAAAGGACCGATTTGAATAAAATGGTGAAGTGCGGTAGTGTTCTGCTCAGTGCCGCTAACTAATTACTGAGATGCTTTCATAAAAAGATACGAAACATGTCATATATAACTAGTTCACTTTGTGCTTTACCTGTCAGAGATCTCTCTACATCAAACAAGCTCCCAGTTGCTATTCTTATTGAAGATCAAGAGCGTGCGGTTAAACAGCAGGATCTTTATGGAAAGAGAGGCTGATTTGCAAAGAGGACGGTCTGAAATGTCAAAAATAGCAGCAGGTTCCTCATGCAAGAATCTTTCTACGGCGATGGTAACATGAAAGCTGAAGTTTGCATGCTAATAACCCCGTGTGCTCTTCTCAACACTGTTGCAAACTCTCCCGCTGTGTTGCTTCAGGCTCTCATCGACTGACAACTCCCAGTCATGCGCGCCGCTGCACGTGTTACACGCCTGATACATATTCAGCGCCTGATTATTATGCGTTTAAATCCCAAGAAATATTCCACGAATATTCCTTTTATCTTTCTCTTTAAGCGCAACTTCTGCTGTACATATAGTGTTATTGTTGTTTTGTTTAATGTGTTGCTAGGCCGTTGAGCATTTAGGAATCCTAGCGGTTTATAATTCTATCATTTCCAAGTTCAAAAGGACGGTAGATAATTTATATAGATTACACATCTCTACAGTTTATCACTGGTATAATATTATTGATCAGGTTTTATTACCGGTGATTAACCCTTGTGAATGAGTGTGGTTTGGCTTCATGTGGTGAGAGACATTTCCTACAGATTGTATTTTAATAGAAAGTAGATTTATGCCTTATTATTTATCTATGAGGTGAATCTATAACAAGTCCAAGATAAGAGGAACGTCAAATTCTAGTATAGTGAAGAACTGACATCATGACATAAAATACACTTTAACGTGACACTTAAACTGTACTATAAGATCTAAAGCACAGTATATTAAATAATAATTTAAATACAGCCTAGAACAACAGGATAATGAAAAGCTGAAAATTGGATCGAGTGGTGTTAAATTCACAGTGGTGATGTCATCTTGTAAATCAACGAAAAGGACAAAATATTACAAAAAAATGCTTTATTGCATAAACTCTAGGCATTTATCCTGTACATATCTGAATATAGTATGATATAAAATCATTATGGGTAGCTTGTCACAAGCTTAGTCTGAACTAGAGTCTATATAGCTAAATATTCTGCATGCAAAGTGTACAGATCTATTATTAATAAGCGAATAATTGTAACTATAATACAGTATAATATTATACAGTTCAAACCATATTAGCCTAGTTTTTCAAACCCTATATTTTCAATTCTCCACAAACACATTCCACTTTAAACACCGTTTTGATTTAAACTGTCTCATTTTAAATCTAATTTAATGGGATAAAAAAATCTTAAAGCAACATTATTGTCCCGTTTATTAAAAAGGTTATTTCACAATATTGTCTTCAAATATAACTATGAATGACATAAATTGAAATAATTGCCATGTATGTATTATTGACACCATTTCAAACATTGCTCAACTTGCCAAATCCCACCCACCTCATCATCCCCAAAATATAATGTGTAATTTTCACATTAAAATATTCTAAATATGCAAACACATAGTATATATGTCGGTTCATCCAAATCATTAATATATTTGAATGCTACAAGCTAATGTGACATTCAGGAACAGACAAGGACAATATATAAAAACAGTGAATGACTGAATCTATTTAAACATCCACCACCAGGTGTCGCCTTTGTACCAAACTTCGTTCTAACAACACATGGATCAACGTTAGCGTGAGGAAAAGGGGTCGACTAACATTATTACACTTTCATAATTTAATAGTACTGTATGCACCTTTATGCTCTTCAGTATCTCTGTGCAGACAAATATGGCTTTAGTCAGGGGGTCTCGGGGGGAACTGAGATCTGGCAGAGATGTATTGATTTCAACCGCCTCTTCTTTAGCCCTGACGTGATCTGTGCAGATTGTACTGGTTTAAACTATCATGCAAAACAGAAAGCATCTAACACACGTGTAAAGGTCTATTTACAGAGATCTGATAGTTCACATGCATTATAAAGTAGAAGCAGACCTCAGGAAACATTACAGTGAGAAACATACCAATGTTTTTACAGGTGTTAAGAGGAGACATTCAAAAAACATAAAGATTAAGGAGAAACGTGTCAGGCACAGAGTTTCCTCCATCCTCATCAACATGAACATACAATTAAATCCCTACGTTCATCTTCCTGTTTACAATCTCTCTCTCTGTAACATTTTGTGGCTGTACACATATCAACAGTGAAGTGCTACTGTGGCTTTTATGCAGAGATGGGGAATAAACTGTGTACTGTACACAAAACAATCAAATATTGCTGTAGCCAAGTGAAGGTCATATTTAATGCAACTTAAAAAGAAGACACAAAATGAGTGTAATTATCTGTAAACAAAAATTTATATGTATTCTGTACTGTAAACTTATGTATATGTAGTCTGTAAACGTACAGTATGGAAGATGGGGTAACGCACTGATCAACATCCCCAGCACTTTGATTTGAGAGTCATCTTGAAACCTGTGGTACTGTTTTCACAGGAACAAGGTACTGAAAAATGTGCATCTCAACAGGTTTTTCCATTGATGCAGCAGAAACTGGCCATAAAGTACCAAACCACATAGTGAAAATAGTTCACACCAAATCGATTTTTTTTGTCACACTCATACTAGAAACAGATCAACTGATTTATTGATTGAACTCAAAAGAGCGACTGGATCACGAGACCTAGGATGTAGTTACATTTTTAACTACTAATAACAACCTAATTTTAAACTGTTGTATGGACCATTTTTATATTTCTTCTGTTATGGTTTCTTAAGTTTCAGTCCCCGGTAAAGAGTGACCAGTACATTCTTTATCATTTCTCCTTTTGTGTTCGGGCAATGAAGAAAGTCATACAGGTTTAGAACATCTAAATGATGCCAAAATAAAAAAAAAAATTTGGTTGAACTATCCCTTTAGTATTGACCTGAAGTATAACCTCAAGTGAACAAGAGTCTCGTCTACATTTCAACTGTAGAAAACATATTAGACAAGGAAGGATGAGATCTGAGAGTTCTCCTCTCACAAATAGCAAAACACATTCAAAATGATTAAAATCTATGAGTCAGACTCATGGATTTTTGGTAGCTGATGAATATGGATTTAATTATGGACTACATAGAGCACTCCATCCCCAGCCTCCCACAATCCCCAGAGCATGAAAAGCACTCTGGCGAGAGCAGATGTAAATAGTCTCCAGAGTAGATGCTGCAACTCCCCGTCGCAAAGGTGTAATGAGTTGCCAATTACTTTCGCTTTCCTACATCGACAGCAGGCCCAAGCACAGTCACAGCTCATCAGCGAATCCCCGCTGAAATCTAGAGCAACGGAGGGAATGGCAACGCAGAAGATGTGCTTATGAACTCCTGCATGTTATTGCATTAGGGAACAGAGGTGTCACAAAAAGCATAAAGTCAGCCCTTTAAATCCCTGCCAGAAAGACGAGGCCCCGTGAAACATGCTGGCGTCACTTCGCAAACACTTCCTGTGTCACTTCCTGTGTCACTTCCTTTGTCACTTCCTGTGTCACTTCCTGTGTCACTTGGTCCTTGTGGAAAAATAACAGAATAAAAAAGAATAAAAAGCTCCTCTTTTCGATAGTGAGGTGTTTGGTTTGGTTACTCGAGTGTCGCTAGTTTTTGTTTAATAGTTTCAGGAAATGACAGACATGCACATGCAGGCTCCGCCCCGCTCACAGTGGTGTCGCTACTCCATGCCGTTGCGCAGCATCTGATTGGCTGCGATGAGCATGACGCTGATGAT
>JAZGTK010010024.1:0-16735 GCA_036877625.1 Ambastaia sidthimunki | reverse complement strand
ACACATAGTTCTCTAAAAGAGAAAACTTTTCAGTCATCACTGAATGTTGTGAAGGCGGCTCTCAATTCCATTTGGTCAGATGATGTGTGCCTTATACGCTTTCCAACTATGAAATTAAAATGAGACGTTCCCAGGGGAAAAGATCTAAAGCATTATGCGATGCTTTTTTAATACTTACGGTAGGTTGAAAATAGAGTAATACACAGACCAATGATGTCAGTCTGTTATTGAATGACTGAGCTGAGGAGATTGTGGGTGTGGCAGAATTGCAGGCAGTGCCCAGCCAGGCAAAAATTATCTCTCTAGTAAGTGATGGGGGTTGGGCATTCAACATAGTCAGTGGTTACATGTTGTTTAAATCGTTTAGTATGTCTTCGAAATAGCTGTCCTCGAAATGCTTTAAGATATATCTTAATATATAATCTTTAGTTTACTTTTAATATTCAAAGCCAGCATATATAGCAGAAAAGTGCAAAGCTTCGCTTTCAACATCGCATTTTAGTATTCACCTCAGCAAAACACTACTTAGTTTCATAACATGTTTCATACACAGTTTAACTACAGGTTTATGAAAATTAGGTAATCCGTAGTAGATAATCCACACCGTTCTTTATGGCTCATTTTCGCCTGGAAAGTCTCCACCCTACTGCTTGTCTGAGGCCGTCGGCTTCCTCTGAAGTGCCTGGCTGTCCATAAGCTGCTAAATGTTTCTTTCATGTCTCATCATTTTGTACAGATAGTAGGAAAATAGGCATTATTTAAACATAGAGGGATCTTTTTGGATCGGAAAAGTCGAGAAGCACGCTTCTGTCGGACTTAACATCGGCGCTTTGGCGCGTTTGTTCAGTATATTAGCTCCAGAAGCTAGCGGTTGATTCGTGGAGGCAGCGGTGCTCCGGCGGCCCGAGTAAGACGAGATTCTCATTCGCCTCCTGACGCATCGCGTGACACAACTACGCACGAGCCGGGCGTTACAGTGTCCATTTGTGTGTTTCATACTGATGCTTTGGGTTTAAAGCTGTTTATTTAGCAGAGTAAATCTGTGGTGCGTGTGGCCGCGTGGTGGGGGATGGGCGCGCGGCTTCCTCGCGTTGTACACGCGCAGTGGAAGTTGACAAGAACTAGCTTTTCATTAACCCAGTGGTTCGCTGCGTTGCTATGGCAGCGGCCACGCGCAAAAGTAGAGTTGCTCATTTTGTGTTTCCCGACGAGTTTATGCACGACGTGTGTTAGCCGAGTGCTAATAGTAAGTGAAAACGTTCGGAGACTGTTACTGTCGCATAAATACATTATTTTTTATTAATTATTTAGTTATGTGACATGGTGTACCCAGATGTATGGGTGTCCTATTCGAGCGATGGCTTAGAAAATAGTTTTTAACATCTCTTGATGAGACCGAACCGACAGCAGTTATCACAAGAGTTAAACAATTTCCTATCGGGTGTATGTGGTGCTGCAAGTAGCTGAACCTATTATTAGTCATTTTTACTGTTTCATGAGCACACACACACATATACACACATCGTGGCGTTACTCGGCCACTTTGTGGCGCTATAAGAGAAAAACATAAAAAAGGTTATAACTGAGGGGCTTTAAAACTAGCTGTGTCATTATAGAGTCCTCATTATGGTCTATGAGGACAGTTGCCATTGTCCAGTTAACTTTTAGCAGCTATTTGACCAGGTTAACAAAGTTTAATCAAAATGAAACATGGTTGACCTGCCTGACTCTTGGCCCTGGAGTTCTGTGCAGAAATTTGAAAATGATGCCCCCAATGATGACGAGCGCTATCACGTTTTATATACATTAAGTGGTTTATATTCTGCAGTAGATATGTGATCAATACGAAAGCTCTTGCAAACTTCTCTTCAGCTTTTCATACAGTAGCAGTGAAATAATTATAAAAGATTTAAAGTTAAAAACAATACCATTGTGATTAATATATATGGCCGGAGCATAGTTAATCAAAATTATCAGAAATTAAACTACTGATAGTCATAATATTTTGAACATCTATACTACAGTATATATATACACCTATATGTATGTGAGTCAGAAGGAAATGTGAATTTGGTAGAGATTGGGCATTATGTGACACTAACAGTCAGGAATATGAAACTTCATTCTGTGAAAGTGCAGGTTTTCATATAATGCTAATATATTTGATGACATTAGCTAACAGTTCCTTAAATGATCGAAACATGACAATTGCTATGATTGTAAATCAAGGATTTTACTCTTAGATCATATATACAAATGTTATAAGTTTTATCACAAAGTGATTACATTTATTTATTTATGATTGGCTAAGCTGTCATATAAACAGTTTGTCAAAAATGAGATTAACTAGTTTGCTGTCATAAAAAAATATACCTTGCACATTTATCTTGGTTTAAAATAAAATAAAATGGGCGAAGAAGACACCTTACAAATATTACAAAAAGTTAAAAAAATAAAATTGTTTTAATATTTATGCACAATTTTATTTGTCATCATTAAATTGAATATAATATACCCTGTTCTGTAGATATCAGTATTGGTCTAAAAGTTAATATTGGTTGACCACTAGAATAGTGCAGATCATGTATCATTCTAGCACTTTGAGAGAGTTGTTTTGGGCAGATATTAAAACGGTCAGTTCAGCAGTGTCATGGTTGCTGTGTGATCAGTTCTTAGTGTTACAGTGAAGCTGAATGGCAGGTTGTGAACTATCATTATTTCTGTTGCTTTATCAGGGCCACACCTTTATCAGTACAAACTGCTCCCATTTCTCCTAATATCACTGACAGTAACGTTGAGTTACATATTGAGGATAAAGAACAGAATGTGCATTGTAATGTGTTAATGTAACAGTCAGGTGATAAGGCCATTTTAGAGAGATGGTGGCTTTTCAGGGGCTTGATAATGGCTTTACTGTAAGGTTGCTGTGGGAGACTTAGGTTGTATGAATGTGTCTGAGAGGCCAGATGCTAAGCTTTGCACTTAACGTGTAAAAAAAACCCCAAAAAAAGTCGCAATGCATTTGTTTATTTTGTAGAGGGCATGAGGTACAGAGACTTCCATTAGATTGTGTAATTTGTCAGGTGTCACTTGATTACGGAATTCCTAGAAAAACTTTAGATTGGGATTTCCAGGCCGCCAAATCACAGAAATAGCATATTCTAGTGTATTTTCGATTTTGTTTTTATGCTCAGCTTTAAGACATTTTATTGGATAGAAATTTCTCTTTGCGATTTAATTGCTATACCTGGTTTAAAAATTCTGACTAGAGAAATAAAACGTGGGTTGAAAAGTGTAGGAGTGTCAATATGCAAATATGTATCAGAGGTAAAAAATAGATCCCCAAAATTGGATTATGTACTTTTTGATGTATCTGTAAATTTACATTTTACATTTATTCATTTGGCAGACGCTTTTATCCAAAGCGACTTAAACTGAATTCAAGGTAAACATTTATTTTATCAGAACTTGCGTTCCTTGGGATTGAACCCACAACCTTTGCGCTGCTAACGCAATGCTCCACCAGTTGAGCTACAGGAACACATAAATAGTGACACTGTCAATCTATTAACCCTGAAAAGATAACTATAGAAAAGATAAAGGAAGACCTGATTGTGACTGTCACTAATGCTTAATGTTTGTGTTCATTGATAGGCTGATTTAACTGTTCTCCTCATGGACGGCAAGAGTGGGAGCATTTAATCAACACTTGGTCTCATGGTAAGTTACAGGTTTTAAAGACATGCAGCTAGTCTATTCTGACTTTAGTTATCTTATGTGCAAGTAGTGTGAACTGAGAGGTTAAAGTTTGATTTGTTTTAGCATAAGCAATCGGCCCCAGCTGGTAAAACAACACTTATTCTATGCATAGAATAAGCTCTGTCCTATTGACGTCATATTAAAGCTGTGTGATCTGAAGAAATAGATTTTTTTAGGACATTTTGTGTGAAAAAGCCACATGAAATGATTTTGCCGATTTTGAAGTTTATGAAGTTTTTTTCTGAGCTCAGCCCCTTCTTGATTTTAGCCAATCCTGTGGGCATTTTTAGTCTCCATGTTTAGACCATCTAGTCCTAAATTGCATGTCTGCACCAAATTCTAAGCAGCACAATTTACTAAAATGTTAGTTGTGCTAATTTTTTTTAGTAGATTTAATAGTAGGGTATAGATTCCACCCAGTTGTTTTCCGTCCTTCACTTATTCCTTATGCCCACAGTTCATTAAATAAATATAGTTCCAACTTCACTGATGCTCTTAAACTGTTTAAGACTCTCTTCATTAAGTGCTAGCCCATGTTTATTTGATTGTTAACGACAACCATTGCGCTTTCAACACGTCGTAAACGACAGGGAGTCTTGTCATATGATGGATTACTGTTTTTATGAAGGCTTATTAGACTGTGAATTCGCCTTAAAGGTCAAACAAGCAGCCGTGCAAGTACATCTGGAGTATTTCATCCTGGTGTTTTCACACATGTACTACTTCCTGTTAAAACGCCAGTCCTACTGTGTGGCTTCTTCTAGGGAATCGTAATGCTTTCCAGTAGAGAACAAATGGGTGGAAAATTACCACAGGGCTTAGTGGGGCTTCCGTGAGAAAGTTCAGCTGAGGAGGTCAGGTTCAGTTCCATAATTGGTTAAAAAGTTCTCATGTTTACGGATACCAGGAGTAGGTTTACCAAGTGCACGTCTCCATGGTTACACGAGTAGCACTACTTAAAACTTCTTTAACTGGGTCCTGCTGGTGTGTTATTATTTATGGCCAATGTAACAAATTGTCCAAGTCTGATGCTGAGGCTGCTGTTTGTGAAGAACAAGAACACAAGTGTGCATTTGTTTTCCAGGCTTCACTCTTGCCCTGACCTCTTGGTTCACCCAGGATCCAAAATGAGCATAAGCAGTGATGAGGTCAATTTCCTCGTGTACAGATACCTGCAGGAGTCAGGTGTGTACCATCCAGCAGCCAACTTTCATTATTTTACATGAGCTAGCACAACACATGCTGTGTATTAGCGCCGTTCCAAAACATGGTTAGCTCCTACGTGGACAGTGTTTTAAAGTTTTGTGCACCCCAGCACAGAGTTGTTCAGAAAGATAGAAGCTGCCTGTTGACAAAGTTCTAAGGTAGCGTTACATGTATACTTATCAAATAAAACAATCCCAGAATCCATTGCAATAACCTAAAAATGGGTGGGTCGATAGAAAAGTTGACAATACATTACATTTGAATACCAGAATGTATCAATGAAACTTGTTTAAAGTTGACAGTTTAAATACATTTTTGTTATATGCTATATTTTTTTTGCATATTACAGCAGTAGTGAAATTATTTTCACTTGATTACTGATTTTTCTGAGGTACAGAGTTGCTTTCAATATAAAGATCTGTGGAACAACGTACTGTAAAAGAATGTCATAACAATAACTTTGGGTTGGGGATAAAATACATCACTGCATGTGTTGATGGGTAAATTCATTTGGACAGGCATTGTTTGAATACTCATTGGTATCCGTTAGTTTCAGACCTTTGAATAAAGAGTGGTACAAAACACATGGGTCGAAACAACCCAGTAAAATAACTGTTACTAAATGTTAACAAGAAACGTCTTCCTGTTCTCTGCAGGCTTCTCCCATTCAGCATTCACCTTTGGCATAGAGAGCCACATAAGCCAGTCCAACATCAACGGAGCTCTGGTGCCCCCTGCTGCCCTCATCTCCATCATTCAGAAGGGCCTGCAGTATGTGGAGGCTGAAGTCAGCATCAATGAGGTCTGTGCTAAGACTAACAGCAGATAACTGTTCCTGTTTAAATCAGTTCTCTAGCACACTATGACCTGGGTTTACAGATGGGGTGTAAATTAAACCCGGACAAGACTTAGTTAAATTAGGACATTTAAGCAGCTTTTTTAAAACTGCTTTAGAAAAAAAGCTGGTGGGCATCTTGAGACAAAACAATGACGCTGATGTATTTTAATATGCTGCAATTCTTAAAAATAAACCAAAATCAGTTATTGAGCAAGTACATAACAAATTAGTGTCCAGTCTCCTTACCCCAATTTGCAAAAATAAGCTTTAATAATTTATCATTTGAGCACTGGTCCAATTTCCCAGGGAATGTTAATTTGGTTTCATTGGCTACAACATATTTAAAGAAAAGTATGTGAAGTAACTCTGTGAAGTAATTCTATATTTACAACAGAGATAGTGATAAAGAGGCAAAAGTTACGAATTGCAGCTTCAAGATATTCCAGTACAGGCAGTCAGTGAAAGACATGCGCTGTAGTCTGGGGCTTTAAGCCTAACTTTAAGCCCTGTCTATGAAACAGGCCATGTGAGTTGAGGTCCAAGATGAAATTCTGCCCAACATTCCTCAGAGGTACATGTATTCTGTAATGTCTCATGAACCTGTTTCATATGACGATCTGCAGGATGGCACTTTGTTTGACGGCCGGCCGATCGAGTCTCTGTCCTTGATTGATGGCGTGATGCCAGATGTGGTGCAGACAAGACAGCAGGTGTATAAAGATAAGCTGGCTCAGCAGCAGACTGCCGCTGCCTCCGGTCCCTCCACCACTGCAGCTGCCAAGAACGGAGAGAACACGGCTAATGGAGAGGAGAACGGCACACACACGCTGTCCAGTGAGCTCACTCTCCACATTTAACACCCGAAAACACTGTAGAGTTCTCGTCCAAGTGGATGTTCATTCAGTCCACAGCGCTCTGATCAATCTGTTCTAAATGGGAAAAGTCAAAGTTATTCCTAACCTGTATGACTGTTCATTTTGGGTGAACTGTTCCTTTAAGAATGGCCATTAAGATACAATTTACGTGTGGTATGCGTATGTTAGCGTATGCATAGAAAATGAAATATACTTTGGGCTTTAGTGTGAAATAGTGTTTTGGGATTCACACTAATCAAATTAACCAAATTTGATCAAACCTCATGACAAAGTCATATATGCAAGTGTTGCTGCTTTGTTTGAACAGATCACCATTCAGACATGATGGAGGTGGACAGGGTGGTGGAGATCCCAGCTAGTAAAGCCATGGTGCTGCGGGGCCACGAGTCTGAGGTCTTCATCTGTGCTTGGAACCCTGTCAGTGATCTGCTGGCCTCTGGGTCAGTATCAAACTAAGCTTCCCCACAGTTTATTTTACTTAGTTCTACCTGTGAATTTAAACCATTGAAATTGATTGCTTTGGCCTTCTAGTCAGTAATATTACGTCGTGTGTTTTGTGGTTGCCATCAGTTCTGGAGACTCAACCGCCAGGATCTGGAACCTAAGCGAGAGCAGCGCAGGAGGATCCACTCAGCTGGTCCTGCGACACTGTATCCGGGAGGGTGGGCAGGATGTGCCCAGTAACAAAGACGTCACCTCACTGGACTGGAATGTGAGTACAGAGACCAGTGGCTGATCACTCTGGCAACCCTGATTTCACCTGCCAGTGTTACTTACACTCTTCTATGCAGTTATTTATTACATAAAAAATTGTGTTTGCTACTCATTTAACTTCCATGGTGTACCAAAGATGTAGGACTTTATTTTAAGGGTGGGACTTTATTTTATCCCATTTAAATAAATACAAATGTGGAATAAACTGATGTGTAACACTGATGAATAGTTGACAGTAGGAGCAGAATTGCATATTTAAATGTTAGATGTGCTAAATCCAAATTTAGCACCTTATGGTTTCAGTAATGCTAAAAATCATATTTGTCCCTTTACTGAAACTGATTTTGGTGACATACAGATTTTTCTCTCTTTCACATTGGATAGAGTGAAGGTACACTTCTAGCCACAGGATCCTATGATGGCTTTGCCCGAATATGGACTAAAGATGGTGAGCATTATTAACTCTGCCACTAACAGTATCAGTAAAATTACTACAAAATATGTTTGTTAAATCCACATCCTGTAACTTCCAGGCAATCTCGCCAGTACACTGGGGCAGCACAAGGGTCCTATATTTGCTTTAAAGTGGAACAAGAAAGGAAACTTTATCCTCAGTGCTGGTGTTGATAAGGTAAAATATAAGACGATCCCTCACATTAACACGTTATCCTAACTTCATAGTTTAAGATAATGTTAACCTTTATTCTAATGGAAATGCTAATCTTTTAGACCACCATCATTTGGGACGCGCACACAGGAGAAGCCAAACAGCAATTTCCATTCCATTCAGGTAACAAAAATCCCCATAAGTAGCGTTTTTATGACTTTGCAAATCAAACATGTTAGAAAAAATCAGTGAGAGAACGAATAGGAACTACAAAGTTTATGTTTGAATCTGCAGCTCCGGCTCTGGATGTGGACTGGCAGAGCAACAACACATTTGCCTCATGCAGCACAGACATGTGCATTCACGTGTGTAAACTAGGCCAAGACCGACCAGTCAAGACATTCCAGGGCCACACAGTAAGACAATCCCACTTAAACTTCATTAAACAGAGTAAGACAGCTGCAATCTAATGAATATTCATAAGCCTCATTTAAATGTCTTGCTGATGACTAAAATTCTGGTGTTATGACATCAGCATGCCTCATTACGGTTTGAACATGTTACCTTTAGAATGAAGTCAATGCAATCAAATGGGATCCAACTGGGAATCTCCTGGCATCCTGCTCTGATGATATGACGCTAAAGGTGAAACACGAACAAACATCAAGCGCGGAACTATAAACCCTCAGGCACGTCTTTTAAAGTGTGTTATGTTTTGATTGTTTAGCTTTGGAGCATGAAACAGGACACTTGTGTTCATGACCTGCAAGCCCACAATAAGGAGATTTACACCATCAAATGGAGCCCTACTGGACCTGGAACCAACAACCCCAATGCCAACCTCATGCTGGCCAGGTACAAAATCATCCACCTTATATTATAATTATATAAATATTTGTACAAATTATGTGGCTTGATTGGCATGAAGAAAATAATGCATCTATTTCAGACATAGGCGAGTATTTTTGCTCATGTATTTAAAGGCACAAAGGTGTAATTAAATCTCATTGTGCTTATATTCTTGTTCATAAAACCGACAAATGAATGCTTGCCGTCTTCTGCCTGAAGTGCATCGTTTGATTCAACGGTGCGTCTGTGGGACGCTGAGCGTGGTGTCTGTATCCACACACTCACCAAACATCAGGAGCCCGTCTACAGTGTGGCCTTCAGCCCAGACGGTCGGCACCTGGCAAGCGGTTCCTTCGACAAGTGTGTCCATATCTGGAACACGCAGGTACTACAGGCTCTGTAACTACTCCTATAACAACATCCTAACAGACATGTTTATAGGTGTCATACTTTATTTGCATTATTGTAGGTTGTATATGTCAATCATGCTATAATAACAAAGTTTAACACAGATGAAAAGCACTAACGCAGCAGTAAAACAGTTTTCCTGTAGCTCAACTGGTAGAGCATTGCGTTAGCAGCACAAAGGTTGTGGGTTCGATCCCAGGGAACACAAGTACTGATAAAAAAAAAAATTATACCTTGAATTCACTGTAAGTCGCTTTGGATAAAAGTGTCTGCCAAATGAATTAAGGTAAAACAAAAAATGTGTTTTTTTCTATAGCAGTAAATATCAGGTATCTAAATAAATATCTGCGTTAGATATCAGTATAAATATCTATGTTTTAAATATCAAGTGGAATGTAACAAACAGGGATATTCACAATTCAGGCAGATTTTTACAAACATCATTATTGGTGTTTTTAACATGAGCCGCAATGTTTGCCCTGCAGAGTGGTGCTTTAGTCAACAGCTACAGAGGGACGGGGGGCATTTTTGAAGTATGCTGGAACTCCACTGGGGACAAAGTGGGTGCAAGTGCATCAGATGGCTCGGTAAGTTAAGACAACCCAACACTACAACATTGAGGTTGAGGGCAGGATTTTACCTGTTTGTCTGACCAATTACAGATGGGGAGTGTTTGTAAAATCTTTATTTTTGCAATTCTGTAATGGAAAACAAATTAAATACTGCCCCTTTAAGACAGTTTTAATTGATTTCTATTTCTAGCTATAGAATTTTGAATTTCTATTCTTCCCATCTCAGGTTTGTGTATTAGATCTAAGGAAATGATGCTGTTGCTGGGAAGCCATGGACCGACTACGAATGTGTGCATAGCCAAATTTACTGACTGTCCCCGGCCCATCATTCACTGCTGTAGTCCACGTGTGAGATCTCAGACCACAGCCTGGACCAACAGTCCCTCAACCCTGTCATAACACACACCCTCCCAACATGGACCCATGATGCTTACAACACACAATCAGTGTGATCGAGGACTGTTATATACAGACACGCTTGACACGAGAAATAAACAGCTTTTGCACACACACACACACACCATCATTAGTCCTTAATGTTCACCATTAAACTCGGAGGGCTGAGGTCCACGCTGCTCTAGTGTGCATATTGTACACGTTTAGTGCTCAATGGATGGTTTTTATATTTCGTTATGTGTCATTTGCATGAGCTAAAGAGAAGAGCTGTTCAGTACGGTGAGTAAACGGTTGTCTGATATTGACAATTCAGAGTATTGGCACTGTATGTTTAGTGGCTCTGAGACTTTTTGAAATTGTTCTTTAAAAGACAAAACGCTCAAGGATTTTTTTTGCCAAATTTTGAGAGATAATTTGATTATCTTTTTTTAAATATAGAGTAATAAAGTACAGAAAGCCTATTAAATTACTTAGATATATTTTCTAAAAGGAATGCCCTGTGTTATTTGTACAACCTATGCAACTTTATAGTAAGACAAAACTGTTCTTTCAGTGCATGAATGGGTGAAACTCGTTCATTGGGTAACTAAGTCTATGGGCTCTATAGTTAAAGCCTGTACTTTTGAAACGGTGATAGTCCACCCTAAAAATGGAATGGCACATTTACTCTTGCTGTAAATAGCTAGTTAGTTAGTTTTTCTTTAGGTGGGCTCGGATGGGTATCCCATAATGATCTCTCACCATCTTGTAGTATGAACGATTCACTTGGCTCAATTTAACACAATCTAAAGGCCATGTAGGACATACTACAGCTTTCCCTGGTTTAATGCTCTTTCTTTACTGCTTCATGTGTCATTTCCTGCTTTTCTATAGAGGTCTGAGCTCCAAGTGACCATTATATGTGGTCATTATACTTTGAGTACTGCAGTAAATTGGTATATGTGTGACTGTAACAGCCTTTGTCTTTATGGCTTCATGTGAGGTGAAAAAAGTATTCAGCATAGGGTGACAGTTGTTGGACTGGTTAGTTTTCATTTAGTCATGGCGTCAAAGTGCACAGCTGGTTGGATGGTCCAATGTCAGGTCATGGTGGTGCTGCTTTTGCCTGTATATCTGGTTTTTTTTGTGTTTTGTCTTTTTGAAAAATGACATTATTGCTCAGAGAAGGTGAAGGTGTGGATGTAAACGCAGAGACTGACATGGAGAAATGTTTTAACAAATTTGTTTCCACAGGGATTTTATTTCTCTTACATGCTACTGTTATAAAAGAATGGATTTTTAAAGTAAAGTATCTTTGTTAATATATCTCAAGCCTGGTTTCTCAAGGGTGTGATGGCACATCGATTAGCCCTTCAGTTAGACCTTAAGGGTCTTAAAATACCATTATACAGTCATAGTGCATAGAAGCAGATTTCACCCAGTGCGCCCATGTCACCCTCTGCACTTTAGACATACTCCCATCAAATACAATGAGCACTTAAAACATTTGTGTTTTTTTGGACTGAAATCAGTTACTTGAGTGGTATTAAACATATACTTGAAAATGAACCAGATTTGATCATTGTTAGAGAGCGAGGTGGCTGGTTTCAATTAATGTAATTTCTTTTTATTATTAATAAAAAATAAAGCCCAAAACACTTACAAATGCCTTTCTCTCACAATTGATAAACTACATCCTTTCCTAAAAATTAAAAAATGTCATTTTCTCTTCTTATAAAGAAAAAAGAATTTTAAAGCTTGCTCAGATAAAATCAATAAGCAGATTCTACGAAAATGCGCTATTATATTGTCTATGACAGTGGAATGGTATTTTATAATGTTTTAATTTTAAAGAGATACACTTTTTACAGTGTGTGCAGTGTGCATTTGCTTTTTTTGGTTCAAATGCACAGCACTGTTGCTTACAATGTCCACAACTCTTTGAAATTTTGTACTTTTAAGTCTTTTGTAATTTTGAGCTCTAAGCAACAGCACGTAAATGGCATATCAAAACATCTTGGACCATGTAAGTGCTTGTTCTATGGTTTTGTCTCTTAGGTAATCTTTAACTTACTCTTGGTTTAGGTTTGTTCTCCTGTTTTGCTCACTTTTTCAGAAATCACTGCAGTGTTGATTTGACTATTGTGATTTGAGTCAGATCAAATGAAAAGTGCAGAATAAAATATATTTTGATAATAGTGTTGGCTTTATCCATCGAGCATGCGAGCATGACAAGTTCTTTAATGCAGACGCACTGCCTCCTTGTGGGTGCAAGAGTATTGCATTTAAATTGTATTTTCTCTTGGAAAAAAGTTTTGTTTTGCCCAAATATAATCTTATCGAGTTAGGGAGAGTCGGTGTATCGTAGGCGGTGTTTATTAACATTACAGATTAGTCTTTATTCAAGAAGTTTTAAACTATTAGTGGTAGCCTTTATATAATAGAAATTCCAAGAGATGTTCTAAAATAATATATGATAAATATTCAGGATCAGTGCCGTCCTTTGGACGGTGTGGTCGCACGGTCCCCGCCGTGGACGTAAGATTTAACGGAAGTTCATTTTCCTTCTATTTTTGTTTAAAAAAAAACAAGCTAAAATGAGAAAGCGTACAGTCGGTGTAATATTAATACGGATAATAGGCTACTCTTATATTTGACATATGCAGCAGGTGCAAACGCGATACGCAATGATTCAAGTCTGCACGAGGTAGGAAAGTCAGTCATAGCCTTCACGACAATTCTGCTTTTCTTCATTATGTGTAAATGCAAACTTGAAAGGCAAAAGTTATACAAGTAATTTCGCCTTGTGTTTATTTTGTTTTAAGTCAAAGCGCTTCAGTATGGTCAAAAGACTGATGCTTAAGAAAATAAAACTTTACCACAAATATCCATCCACACATCTGCTTTACCACGACAGGTTCAACAGAAAGGTGTCCTGGGATATTCAAACTCTGCATCTAGGATCCACCCCACAGTTGTCACTAACTGCAGAGCATTTTACAACTTCCTAAGTGTGAGGTTTATCTGTAAATCGCACTCGTTGCCGAACCTGAACCTGAGTATTCCTGTACATTCACTGTCACGGACCCGAAGACCTGCTTGAGACTGGAAATCTGAGACCGGATCTGTTAGTATGTAAGACCTTCATTCATGCTCTTTATGCTGGACGTTATTGAAGTTAGTTCTTAGAAAGGCATAATTTGTTTGCTGTTGCTACTTGGTTTGATGTTTTGTTTTTTTATGCAAACGATTCATTTTGTGTGTTTTAGGTGCCAAAACACTTTTTAGGGCCTCTGTACATGACCCAGTTCCAGTGTTAAAGTTCCACAGACCCGCATTACCTTATAACAATTAATTTAATTAGTTACATTTCATTTTAGGTGGGTGGGTAACATCGAAACTAGAATAATTAACAATTAAGCTGTGTGTTTTTTGTCCATTTTTGTGTTTATGTCCATAATTACCGAATTGGCTATGGTCTTTATTAATGCTTTGACATATTTGACATATTTATGCTATCTGACAGTGGATATATGGGATTCGTGGGATATGATTATTTGTTTTTCTTGCATTCCTTGACAGTCATAAACAGATACTGTGAATTTTTGGTTTTAATGAATGCAGTATTACTATAGTGAATATGTCTGTTAAAGACATTTTCTAGGGTGAGGCCGCAGCATAAACTAAAACACAACAAACTAATGTTTTTACATAGAGTTTTATTTACAGAAAAAAAAAACGCTACTTCAGGGTGAGTAAAGGCTTAACAAACAGAATCAAATACATTTGTAATTTTTGCTCACTTTTTTGCAAACCAGTCTATGACTTTTATAAGTAATCAGATGTATATTTACCTAATTACTTATCAGCTAACTTAACTTAAAAGTCATAGTACACCTTTCCTCAATAAGCCGGTTGATCTGACCCCTCATTCATGGGTCTAAGACAAACGTGCAGGATGTAGCAAAGTTTGGTCCAGAAAAGCAGGTATGAGAGAGAATAATAGTGATGCTTCGCTTTGCAAGCACCACTAATTATATTGAATAACCAGTCAATAAAGTTAATTATTATACCAACCCCACCAATGCATACAGACCAGTAAAATGGTATCTATTGATGCAGAAAAGACCTTTGACAGGGTGGAATGTCGCTTTTTTTGCACTTCACCGAGTCTCTTCAGTGCTAAATTATATTTTACCAGCTGATTTAAAACACTTTACAACTTACATACAGCATCTGTCATAACTACAGAATAATATGAAAGCCATTTTTCTTAAAATTAGGTTCTTCTAAAATCTGCAATTAGACAATCTCATAATATTACTGGAATTCAATCGGGACGGTAAACAAAAATTGCTCTGCTGTAGAGTTAGGATATCTTTTATGATTACAATATGAATATGAGGCAAAGTGTTTGGACATTTGTGACTGCTTTTGTCTCAGAGACAGCTCCCATGTCCTCATCTTGGCTTATGTGGGTTTTCTCAGACTGCAGAAGCAATATATAGAACTGATACTACTGATGCTTCTCTGCTTGTAACGTGGGAACTCTTGACGCAACAGGACACAACTGATCATTTAGAAACAAAATTGTGAAGCAGTACAGTACTTTAGATAGAGAGTTAGTTTTTAGTTTAATATTTAGTTAGGCTCACATTAGATAGAGAGACTGCTGTTCTTCTAACTTGGGAAACCATTTATGTGTTGATATAGCCAAATAACAAAATGAGAATATGTAGGGCACTATAAATCCATCATCACTTCTGTCCATCAATGAAGGATTTCAGCCTTAATTATTGGGTAGTGTTAAACTGGAATGCCAAAGATAAAAACATAAACAGTAAAATACATATACAATTATGCTTGCTTTACATGTGTACAAATAACAAATTATAAGCAAATAAGGTCATCTGATTGGCCCATTTTGTACTGTACCAAAAGAAAACTGGAAACACAGAAAACTCTCAATAAACCAGTTGCTCAAATTGTTAACTTTTATGTGCATCTATAAAAAGATAAATGGTTCAAGGGTTAAGGTTATTTAGTTATGTATTACATACATGTAATAGTGTAATGTTTTAAGAAATGCTTTGGTAACAGGCAGGTTCCTTTTTTGTCAGTGATTACAGAACTGATACTGATACCCCTTCCCTACTTCTCACAGTGTCATCTTGCGTAGTTTCTTTCCTTTATTCACTTTCGTTTTTCAATTTGTTCAGTTGCTCTATCTCCCTCCGTCTCACAGCTTTTATCTGTTTTTTGGTTAAACATTAATCCAAGAGCCCACAAAACAACTAGTAGATATTCTTGGCTTTTATAATCTATCCAGATCCCTACACTCTCTATGACTCTCGTCATACCCTCCTCTAAGGGCACACAACCTCCTACTCGTAGCTTTATATTCAATATCCCTCGCTGGTGGAATGTTCTTTCAAACTCTGTTCGGTCTGCTGCATCCCCTAATACATAAAAAAAAACTGCTAAAAACCTCTTCCATGAATACCTGACACATGCATAACTATTACTTTACATAACTAAAAAAAAAAGCAACTTTCCCCTCTCTCCCCACTGGCACCACAGCTAGCATTAGAATATTGTATTTCTGGTAAAATTGTATCTATGTATGGCTGATGTTTATTGTCATTTTGATTTTTCACTTCTATGTTCTCCTCACATTGTAAGTCGCTTTGGATAAAAGTATCTGCTAAATGCCTAAATGTAAATATATTAGAGTGCCCTCTTTGCATGACTTTTCAAATCATTTGTAATCATTTTGAATTTGAAATCCATATGTTAGCAAAATAAAATACAGTATTAACACTTTCATGGCATCAAAACCATTATTCAAAAAGCATTGAAGATTCAGAAATGCAAATAAACTTTCTTGTTATAAAAAAATCAAGTATCAACACAATGGGTTCTTGGGTTTTGCCATGTGATTGGTGGAAGCTCAGTGCTGTAATATGGCTCTGTTGTCTTATGTGTCCTGTAGTCTTAGTGTGCAAATACCATTTGGTCTGCCAAGACCCTGTGGCCTTATTGGGACATATCTCCTTAGGGATTATAGCTCATAGTTTTATGACAGTTTTAATTTCCAACCTAGATTTTTTAAAAGGATTGTACAGTCAACGGTTTGTGAAGACTGACAACTCTATACTTAATTGATTTTTCAAAGTCAAAGTGGAGTTTATTGTCATTTCAGCCATATACAAGTACATAGTGAAACTAAACAGCATTTCTCCAGGACCACGGTGCTGCATAGGACAACACAGAACAACACTGAACAAGAAGGGACATTTTACATAATTTAAATACATAAAGTGCAAACAGACAGCACAAGACAGTACAAGACAGTACAATGACTTCTGGAACAGACAATGACATTGTAGCGTCTGAGACAGATCAGACACACAACAACTGATTATACTTTATTAATCTAACCATATATGTCTCACTTAACAAACCAACTATGCTCTTGGAGTGTCTGTAAACTGCAAGTAACACCCAGATGCAGAACCAGACCTCCGGTGAC
>JAZGTK010010023.1:0-11479 GCA_036877625.1 Ambastaia sidthimunki | reverse complement strand
GAAAAATTCAGTATGTGCATGACGTTCGCAACATTACCAGAAAAAACGTGAGTGTAATACTTTTCCTTCAGTTCATGTCCTGTGTAAATGTTTAACCTGTATAGTTCTTAATATACTTCAGATCTGTTTGTGTGCTATAGCTGGACACTTAAGCCACCTAAAAAGCATAAATATAATTACATTACATAACAAAATAACATACCAAGAAGCGTTTATTTGAAAGATAGCACAACCAAAGAAAAATGCTGATTATTTTGAACGATAAAACAATAGATAATATTGTAAAAATTAAAACAAAATATATTTTTGTTATCAGTAGATAATGTGATGAACCATACCTATGGTTACTCTGCCTGAACTTCTGTGTGAACTTAAGAGGAAATGAGGAAATGATTTTATACATCCAGTAAAATTGACCCCGGGGCAGGTATCCGTGCAGAGAGCCACATGTTATGGCCCTCTAATCTAATGCAAAGACATTTATACATTTTTAAGTGTGCCATATGTTGCCAGATACCTTTAAGGGTCCTTGTCAATTGTTGAAATCTGTGAGACTAACTTTTACAAAAGTTAATAGATTGTATATTAACCAGTAAAACTAATTCTCATGAACGGACCTCATTTGACTTGTTTCTCAACTATTTGCTTTAATAAATGACTATGTAGAGACTAAAAGGCACTGGCAAGGTCAGCTCACACACACCTGGCCTGAGGTTATTTGTTTAGTAGCGTGTGGCTTGTTCCAACAGCACTTGGTAAGTCGAATGGCCTCACCTGAGTCTTGTCTTTGTAGTCACACCTTTGAGTCTCTGTTTGGCTTTCATTATCTTCCTCTCGCTCACACACGCACAGAGAACAGAGCAATGGAACACAAAGGCTCGTTCGCCCTTCCCAAATCCCCTGGTTTCAATTCATCCATTCACAACCTCACCCACCCACTCACTCACCCACACACGCATTCACCCAACCATTGTTGTTCCAAAGCTGGATTGGGTGGGATTGCGGAGAGGGCTGCGTGAAAGGCCTCTTGTCGTAGAAGAAAAGAGAAAAGGAATATATCGGAGGGGGTGGTTGGGGCCCCCATAGGGTTATCACAGAAACACTGAAAGAATGAGAAGAGCCCACCTTCAGACAACCTTTTTCACTGGCATACACAGATGTGCCAGGGGTCACGGCCACAGGCCTGAGGTTCCTTCAGTCTCTGGACATTTGGAATGTCCCATTAAACACCATCCATGACCTCTATGGCTCATTTAGTTGTAATTACACTGATAGCCGACTTCAGTGAGAGCACGTTTGGGAAGTTACTGTATCGATTTTACTATCAGTTGGAATCTCGTACAACATGCTCTATTATGGTCAAAGAAGTGAAAGCAGCTGTTTTATAGGAAGAAAACCATTGATAATATTTTAATGGCAAATGAATGGATTATTATCGGTTTGCTGCACTGAACATATGTTGGAGTTCCAGCTGTGTAGTGCAGTTACACTAACACTAGATGGCGCTGTTCTGTCGTTCAGATTGCTGAGTGGGGACCCTTCGACTTGGTGATTGGTGGAAGTCCCTGTAATGACCTTTCAATTGTGAACCCAGCTAGGAAAGGCCTGTACGGTAAGACACTTAGAAGGGATTTTTGGCATAGGTGTCATTCACATCATTAGAATCTGTTATAATACTTAATTACATTATTTGCCATTTTTGTTCAGAGGGGACTGGACGGCTGTTTTTCGAGTTTTACCGTCTCTTGAGTGAAGCAAAGCCAAAGGAAGGAGAAGATCGACCTTTCTTTTGGATGTTTGAGAACGTGGTTGCCATGAGTGTCAACGATAAGAGAGACATCTCACGATTTCTGGAGGTTGGTTCATTATGTCTAGATATGATTGGTAGAAATGGCTTGACATGTTTGTTACAAACTTTCCAGCTAACAGGGAACATTCTCAGAATGCTGGCTAACATTCTTTAAAAGTTTTCTTAAAGTTATCAAAAATATTTTTGCAGTAACATTAGTAGAACTTTTATATCCTTTATGTCCTATAACTTTTATATATTAAAATATAATATCCTATATACTTTTATATAGTAGTACGTCATATATCCTATATATCAAAAATATTATTGTTAAATTGTCGTAACAATTTAAAAACATTTCAGAAATGTTTCAATAACGTTCTTATAACAAAGCAATAATGTTAATACACTGTCTAAACAACTGGACAACATTCCTACAACTTTCAAAATAAGATTTTTTATGTTTTTATTACTAATAAAAATGTTACAGACGTTCTAATGTTCTAACAGCTTACAACCTAAAATGTTTAGCTGGGTTGAGGAATAATTGAAATGTTTTGTGTGTGCTGTAGTGTAACCCAGTGATGATTGATGCTATTGAGGTGTCAGCTGCTCACAGGGCTCGATATTTCTGGGGAAACCTACCCGGAATGAAGAGGTATTTATACAGCCTCCTATCTCAACCTTCCTTATGTACTGTATCATCTAATAATTCATTCAGCCCTCTGTATCCTTGGTGGACTTAAGATCATAAAAAATGTTGTCTCATATAAATTAAACCTTTACATAGTTTCATGGATGAAATGCTTTGTAACAGACCACTGTGCGCCTCTGGGATGGATAAATTAGAGCTTCAGGACTGTTTGGAACATGGTCGTGTTGCCAAGGTAACATCTTGTTCTATATTCTCAGAGTATAATTCGCTGTAGACATGTTTTACACTGTAAACAGGTTTTGCTTGCAGTCCTGTACACTTTTTCGTGTGGAAATGTTTTCGACATGCACTATAAGCACTGAACTTGTCAGTGTAAGCGCAATGGCGCCCCCTGCTGCTTCGGCTGGTGGAATCCTAGTCTGAACATGAGGCAATTTCTGTAATATTCTAAAACTATTCAAATCACCAAAAATTTATTGCATTTATTTATCTATTACATGTGTATATTTAAATAAGTTGACTGTGAAAATAACTCAACCTAAGTGTGATGGGTAGACAGACATTATGATAAACCAATTTGTTTTATTTTTTATCTGCAAACCGAGTATGAAGATTTTATGTTGACCACATAAATACTAAAAATATTTGATTAGTATACTGTATGAAAGTTAAATCTAACCCTCTCTGTCTCTAGTTTGGTAAGGTACGAACCATCACAACCCGGTCCAACTCCATTAAGCAAGGCAAAGATCAACATTTTCCTGTTATCATGAATGGCAAAGAGGACATCCTATGGTGCACAGAGCTGGAGAGGTGTGTTCATACACCATCTTAAGATCTGATTGGCTAATGCTGTCAAACTGTCCAGGCTGTATCACAAACAAATTCTGTCTTTCTCTCCTCATAGGATTTTTGGCTTCCCCGTCCACTACACGGACGTGTCCAACATGGGCCGTGGAGCCAGACAAAAGCTGCTGGGCCGGTCCTGGAGCGTACCTGTGATCCGACACCTGTTCGCCCCACTCAAGGACTACTATGCTTGTGAATAGCACCTGTAGTACACGCTCAGTTAGTCTTAGGTCATAGAGCAAATACATCAAACACAATAACCAAGTACAAAACCAAATGTCCTCACTAAAACAACATGGACCTCCAGGAGAACAGCTAGTCTCCTAAAATTACAAACAAATCTCAGCTTTGAAGAGACAGGTTGAGAAGTTGGATTGAGGTCGAAGTGGAGATTTCTGACCATCAGACCAAACGGTAGTAGATAGACACTGTGGTGTGATGTTTAGAACATCACTTATTAAAAAAACAGTCAGAGTCAGTTTTGTACTAGATGTTTTTGAACTTCATGTTCCAGTTTTTTGAAGCTGTCAGTAGGTTTTTACCTCTACACGCAGTTACCTTTTATCATTTACCATCATGAACAAATAACATTTTATTAAACATTAACGTTATTATAATTGCAAGCCAATTTTAAAAAAATTGAACAAAACAAACTTCTAAAGCTTTGGCTAAGGAATGTACAAATTGTGTTTTTTTTATAATATGTAACAACAGTATAGATAATGTATGCTTGCAGGTGACACATTTCTATTGTATTAGTGGTGTGAGAAAATACTTGAAATTTATCATTGCAAACTTGCAAACGCCAAGCTGTGAGCCCTCACAAACAATGCATTTAAAAAGATGCATTACAAGAAGGCATGATTTTACCATGCCGGATTTTACCTTGATTTGTTTGATTTATGGTAGAGATTTTACTTAAAACACTTAAAATATTTGAATTTTCATTTCCCCAACTGGACACTGAGAAGGTATAGTGTTTATACAGTTAACATTTCCACTGTAATATTGCACAATAACAATATAACAAGAAGGTGTTTTTATGAGCAGAACTACAGGGCATTAGCCTGCGCTAAACATTACAGACTTTTCTGTGTCAAGCAATTAAGATGGAGACCATAAGTGTACTGTATTTTAACCTTGAATTAATGTTTACAAACTTTAACACATTTCAACTTCTCAAGTTTTTCATGCTATCTCATATACCTTAAGTGTGGATTGACCTCTACAATAAGTGACTGCTATAGAAAAATGTTCTCTTTATGGTTGGCTCTCTCATAGATGCTTTTATTAGACACTGTTGTGTTTATATTTACAGCTCCTACATTTCTGAAACATTGTATCATTCAATAATTGGTGATACTTAGCACTCTGATTCTTTAACGCAAATGCTTCATTTATCAAAATCATTTATGTGTGGTGCCTTTTGAAGAGAACAGATACAGTCTACCATGCAGATTTTAGGTTGCAAAAAACTTTTTGTTGTTTTTTTTTTTTCTTAAAGACATTTTAAGTGTTTGACAGATAAATGTAAAAACAGTCTGTGTAAGTTTTTTTTTTAAGGTTTTATATTATAGTGTAAACACAACTTTTAATATCATAGCCCTAATATTTTGCTAAGTAGATTTTCCAATTTGATATATGATGCTGTTATTTTACTTGACATTTTACTTGTTTGTTTGATAACAATGAAAACATTAATCTGTACTTTTTAACGTTAACAGTACTTTTATACAACTGATTTTTATTTTTTATATTTCTTTCTTACAGTTTTTGTACTGTTCTTTTGGGACTTGCGGTATAAAACAAAAATGATGTTAGTGTCCTGAACAAAACCAATAAAGACCAAGACTCAAAAACTATTGGAATACATGTGTTAATGTTGGAGAGACTGTTACATAAATTATGGACGAATATTAACAGTAGTCACCCAATTTAAATTTAGATGGTGAAATGTCTACATTAAGACCATCCTATTCAATGCCAACGTTAATTCGGGTAAATTTAGGTCTGGTCAAGAACTACATTACCCATGATTCTGCTGGGTTTTGCGAAATTGGGATACTTAAAGTGTGATTTATAAAAGTTATATATAGAGAGAGAGAGAGAGAGAGCTTTACTGGACAGGGACGTTTAACATAAAAATAAATATAGCAAGACTTTTACTTTGAAATATATAAAGGCAGTAACGTGGAGTGACAGGCGCAGTTACGGTCGAGTTGTTGTCCGTTGACTTTTAAGAGTTACTTGTGTGTAAATTGTTGCTTAATCCTATTTTACGATGTTTAGCGTGCAAGTACCAAATAGCTTTACGGGTGAAATGTTTACATAGATTACAACAGACAAGTTTGACTTGTTTTTCCTCTTCAAACATGTTTCGTCAGTCTGCTGGTAGTACACTTCATAGGAAACTAGGTATCTAGCATAAATAACCTGCATTTTGACATTGTCAGTCCATTTAAACACTTACATTTTAACACTTGCATTTTATGTGATATATACTTACAGCGGACTTTTGAATGAACGTCTTCATTTAATTTATAGTTCAATCGGATTTACTGTCACCTGCCACAGTATTAACCAACCATTGAATTTACATTATATACAAACCATAGTATTGTATATAAAAGCAACGAGATTTTGTCCAAACGTGTTGCTCCTGCAATTTTATAATATCTATCTTCTATAATATCTAAGGTCTGAAGAATTAGTTTGAATCTTGCCTGCTTTTCTGAGGGATTTAAAGCAGAATATTGTTTGAAACAAAATGTGTAGTTTATACATTACATTATACAGTTACTGTCAACTTTTGCATGTAAATGCACTAACCCCATTAAAACCTGTTATTAATTGCAGATTTTTTTGATGCCAGATACTGGGAAACAACTTGTGACCACAGCAATGCCCACAATTAAATGTGTGGTTGTTGGAGATGGTGCTGTGGGTAAAACCTGCCTTTTGGTTTCATATACAAACAAGTTTCCATCAGAACCAACAGTAAGACTTTCTCTTTCTAGTTATTTTCAATAACAAAACGCTACTCTGAGCATCTGTTAAATTTGATTCATACATTAAAATGAATCAAGGTCAAATTATGGTCAATATTTTTTGTTTTGCAGGTGTTTGACAGCCACACTGTGACTGTAATGATTGGAGGTGAAGCTTATACCATTGGATTGTTTGATGCTGTAGGTATGATATTGCCCTTACTAGTGATGTATAAAAACTGCCTTTAAAAAACCTTAATCAGAAAATAGCTGTATCGTAGCCAGTGTTTAACAGTTGGCCTGGTTTGTATACTTTAACCAAGCAATGATTTGGTGGTGCCACAGTATTTACACTTTTCAGATCAAATTAACCTTTGAATGGTTAAATTATACTTTCTCCATATTGAAATGTAATAGGAAAAATATAGACTTGTAATATACACTTCACCTGAAATTACAAATACAGTTGATGGGATGAACCTGTAACCCATTCAAATTTCAGATATACACATTATGCAGAATTAACCAAACAATTCCAATTAAAATATTCAACTGTTTCGTAGGTCAGGATCAGTTACGGCCTTTAAGCTATCCCCAAACAGATGTCTTCTTAGTTTGCTTCTCAGTAGTGTCTCTTTCCTCATTTGAAAATGTGAAAGACAAGGTCAGTCTTCCTCTATTCAAAAACATGGTAAAAATGTTCTCAATAACGTACAATAATTTGTAATATTTTTTGACGCAGTGGGTGCCCGAAATAAAATATTACTGCCCGAAAACCCCTTTCCTGCTGGTTGGAACTCAGATTGACCTAAGAGATGATCCTTCAACTGTTGAAAAGCTAGCAAAAAACAAACAAAAACCAATCAAATCGGACACAGCAGAAAAACTAGCCAGGGACGTAAAGGCAGTGAAATATGTTGAATGCTCTGCTCTGACACAGGTTAGTGTTTGTTAAAGTGTTCTGTCTGTTAAATTCTTGGTTTTGGTATTATCTTTTAAATGTATAACAAAGAGATCATTTTTCCCTTTGTTATAGAAAGGACTGCAGAATGTGTTTGATGAGGCAATATTAGCAGCTGTTGAGGCATCAGAGGCCCAAAAAAAACATAAATGTTTTATTTCATGAGATGGACTGAGCAACACCTTCTGACGAACCTGGACAGAAACAAAAAAATCTTGTTATAAACACATTTCATAATTCTCTTATTTAAACTCAGTTTCATTTAGAACACTTACTGAATGTATGTATCCTCATGGTACGACATTGAACCCAAGTTACATAATGAGACAAATGTGTGCAAACATTTCTGATATCAAACCAATACCATGAAGATCTGATAACTAATACTTTCAATCTGTGGCAGTTGCATATTTTCTGTGATTAATATTAAAATACAAACATTAAAAGGTGGACAGAGGTACATTGTTGTGGGTACAGTTAGCATTTCAGACATCTATATTGGCATCTTTCATTAATAATGTGAAACAATGTTTAAATGTAAGTATGAAGTCATGAAAAATGTCAACGTATTTACTGTTTAAAGTGCTTTATATGACAAATGGTCAGTAAGAGAGAAGAACCACGTAAATTACAGTTGCAAAATTTTTGATTAGCTAAATATTGTTTTATTTGCAGGGGAAACATACACAAAACATGCCTTTACACAGCCTATACATAGCCTATATTACATATAGCGTAGCTTTTATATAATGTACAATGAACATTAAGGCTTGCAAGTTATAGATTGTTATATCTTATATAACGTCATAACAGCACATTTTATAACACAGTGCTAATAGGAGCATTTATTCTGCCTGTTTAGCGATCTTGTCTTGGTAGGGTACAGCTCTCTCTTCAGACCTCCTGTCTGTGTTGTGTACAGGTCTGTCTTCAGACCTCCTGTTTGTGTTGTGTACAGGTCTGTCTTCAGACCTGTCTGTGTTGTCTTCAGCTGGACAGATCTCTACACTACTATTAATAACTCGTATTCCAAACCAGCCTGCCCAGTACTGCGTGTCCTGCCCTCCATGAGTAAACCGAATAAATCGAACTCCAGGTCCATAATCTTTAAAGACATGTGTCATCTGAAATAAAAGCAACAGTGAGAACAAAGGGTAACATTTTACAAGGTTCCATTCGTTAATGTTACTCACTAACAACTAGCAATACAATTTTACAGCATTTTTAAATCTTTGCTAATGTTAGTTTTTATAATCGCTAAAGCTATGTTATAGCTACATGAATTTGTGTACCATCAGGAATTTGTGTTCCTGTAGCTGGCACTAACTGGTAGAGCATCGTGTTAGAAGCGCAAAGGTTGTGGGTTCGATTTCAAGGAAACACGCTCTGATCAAATGTATAGCTTGAATGCAATGCAAGTCGCTTTAAATAAAACCGTCTGCCACATGCATAATGCAAACGTGTTCTGTAAATGTATACATTTTATTTAATATACATTAATATATTTTTGTTCTTAAACTCACCTGACACCAGTGCTGGTCATTCCACTGTTCAAAATAAACTGGTTCAGGCTGAAAGGTACTGATGGGTTTCTTCTTTTTATCAAGAAGCTCTACACAGATCTCATAAAAACACCCACAATCCCAGCGTGGGCGGTACCTGCACCACACAACAATACACACAAAATGTGCACTTCTGAAAGGAAACACTATATTTGCTGCCTGCAAACATGCGTTCAAGTTTTGCGTTTGGGATAGGTTTCAGGGTTTGTTTCTGCTTCTTTGACTTTGCTAGCACAAGATGCTAAAATAGGTGCAAGAAAGAGAAGACCAATCACCATTCAGTATGCAAATTATCAGTAAGCAGAAAGAAGACCAATCAAAGTTTAGAATATAAATTGTTGATTAGATCTTCAATTTAAAAGTGAAACTCAGTGGGACAAAGTGAAAGTCAGTGGGACATTTTCAAATCTGACAAAAACAGACACCAACGACTAAAAAGATTTACAAAACAAAGTTTGGATGGAATGCCGAACTGAAAAACATTCTTTGGAACTCACCAGTCTGATATTTTGATATCAGGTTGCAAGTGGTCCATAAACAGAGGACTGTAGCCTTCTTTTTTCAAATGAATCAGCTGTTGCTTTAAACATAATCTGTGGACAAAGATTGCTATTTATTTTCATTATAGTTTTGGTTTAAATGAATTAAAAATGTATTAGACTTCATTTAATGCGAAAATTTGTGCAGGATAAGAAAACCAAACTTACCCGTAGGAGGTGACAAAGCATTTGTCATTAGCATCATTTGGAATTTCTATTATATTCTCTTCTATTTTCCACCTATCTCCACCATTATCTACAAGCTTCCATCCACTAAATGCCTCTGATTAATACACAAGCACATTATATCAGTATAATAAATGCCATTATTTACTGTTATTATTTATATGTATTTAGAACAATATTCTGATTTGTTTTCAGGAATAAATATGAGGCACAAACACTTGCAGGGTAGCATGTAAAAATATAATAAATGTATTGAATATTTCAGATAAATAAGTCTAGCTATATAAAATAAGTCTAGTCTAATGCATTTGACAAATGAAAAGTACTGTATGATCTTAAATTCAACAGATGCACAATTTAAACTCGTATTACCAGGAGTTGTCAATCTCAAATAATGACTGTGTGAATGTAACCAATGTAAACCAATGTTCGCTCTGACTTAGCTTCAAAACATTGTGAAGCAGAGACAAATGAAAGCCATGCACTTGTAAATACCCATAATGTGCGTCTTTATCGTAAAATACTTCCAGATCTGTGGCTCACCTTCAGCTCTGGGATTTTTAAGCAAGTTACGTCGGTTCTTAGCAAGAAAGTAAAACTGACGCCAGTCGGCCGGGGGTCTGGAGGCATCGCGGGGCTGGAGGCCCTCTTTCCGGCAGCGCCCTATCCAGTGTGCAGCGCTGTCCACCAGATCCTTCCACTCGTGACACACCAGCCTACAGCGTCTAACTACTTGCTCTGGTGGCAGGTTCAGTAAGATCTCCTCCACCACACCTATAGGAACATCTGGTATTAGACCTGTGTACTAAAAAACACACAAATATTGCTTTCAGGTTTAAACAGGCCATTTCCGCGTTTTGTAATCGCCAGTGATGATAGCAAGTGCGCAACAACTTACATTATCTGAACTGGGTTCAGGCCCCTTTTTTGCACCACGAATTTGATCGCTTGCTAACTGGCTCGTTCTTGTCTTTCGACACGGTAACATTTGTTTGTTACTCTTGTGCATCTGGACCTACAGTGAAATTTGCCTACAGTGGAAACACTGAAGTTACTTTTATTATGACAACACAACGACCAATCGTTGATCAACTACAACTTAAAGAACCAAAACAGAAATCATGGCACATACCTTTACAATCAGTCTTGTGAAATAACACTTTTCCAGCCGCTAACTAAGTAATTGCAATAAATGATCTGAAATACTGTGAAACCCGAATGGGACTGTTGACAGCTAACCCGTTACCTGGACGTATATCTATATCCGTCCCATGACTCAGGATTCCCGGCTTTTGAAAACAGCTGAATCAGAATTTAATGCTCAGAAACCACGTGCTTGTCGACACACATTATGTGAATATGGGAAGTTCGTCACAGCCCCGCCCACAACACTTGAGGTCACCGGATGAAAAGATTTCGTGATCTTGCATGTAAATATAAGTTATGCCTAAACAGCCATTTCTTTAGCATGCTTTGATTTCGATTTGTTTTTATTTTAGTTTATTTTATAAATTGGATAATAATTTGGATTAGACAGCGGAAAAGCAGGTGGCTAGTGTACATAGAAGACAAAATCTTTCAAAGTTTAAAAAACAAATTGATAGATTTAGCCATGACTATGCAAAGATCTGACACTGTCCATTATTCAAAGATTGTCTACTCTGTTGTAAGATAACATTTCTACTGAATTACGGGGGAGATACAGAGATGAAGGGGAGAAACAACAGGCAGAAGATGAAGTGATAAAATCATATTTAATCATACATAATTCATACATTTGTGTTACTTTATAGATTTGATACTTTTGACTAGCCATGACAAACAGGATGTTGATTTTAAAAGACATGATTATAAATTTACCAAACTGCAATTCAAAACACAACAATTCAACAGTAACACAGCAGAAGAATGTTAATCGTCCAGCACAAGATCTTTTGGAGTATTAAAATTA
>JAZGTK010010022.1:0-16735 GCA_036877625.1 Ambastaia sidthimunki | reverse complement strand
TTCTTGAAATAGAGATTTCCTTGGTTTAATTCAACCATATTATAAGGGCACTTTAATCTTAGAGAAAGTCTGGTTGTTGTTACGATGAGCATTTTTATTTCTAACATCAGGGAATATGTTTTGTAAAAATGGTTCAAAATTGTCTTTTTGCTTTGCTTGACAGTCACCTCATTGTTTGATTTTATGCCCAGTCATCCATTTCCCCATACTGCCCTTGAAACAAACCTGGTGTGACAATATCACCCCAAAAGAGGCCTAATGAACATCCTGCCCTCTCATTGATGAAATGACAGAAAACATTAAACCGTGGCATTAACACTGTACATTATTTGTCAGATTGGCTTCATTTTCATACTTATTTTGTAAATATTACATGTTGTATGGAACTTGGATTAAAATGTAAATATGTCTCCTGTATTTGTAATAATTATAATCCATTCGCTGTATAGCTTAGACGTGTAACGCAAATATCTTAATTCTGTGTATGGTAATCTTGCACCATTGACCTGTTTAGTGAATGAGGTAAAAATAAAATTAAAACCAGTGCATTAGACGAAGAAAGGACCTTGTTTCGTTTTTATTCTTGTGGATTTAGAAAATAACAAAAATACTGATATATATTATTATTAAGGTAATGTTGTGCTAGGAGGCAAACTACTTACAGTTGCTATCTTTAGTCACCATTTTAAACACAATGGTTTAAACCATTAGACAATTAAATGGAAAAAATAAATAAATACAGTGGCTTTAATATCATGTTGTTTGTAATAAACTTTTTAATAATCAGTGTTTAAATGTTACACATCACTCCAGTGATGTAACGACATATTTGCCCTAAAAACAGCTGGCTTCAGTCTCCAGTTTTTTATCAACGCTACACAAACAAGATTATTACATAAGATTATTACATTACGGTACATTTGCTGCCAAAATAAATGACTAAATAAATGTACATAAAGTTTACTTTTAAGAAAGATTTGCACGTTTTTAGCTTTTTTTGTTTTTATTTTTTTCCTAAGGAATTATGTTTGATGTATTTATAAAACACGTAAAATCTGGTCTGCAAAGAGGCCACATTTATATGTATATGGTGCAATAGTTTCCTCATAGAAATGAATCTGACTCCACGCTTACGTTCATGCCGGATGACGCTGTGGGCGGAGCAAAACCCGGGGGCGGGACAGCTAGAAATAACCAATGCCCAGCCTTTAATCTCTGCTCAGCGAGTCTCCGCCAATCACAAACCGAGACTGGGGTGACGTTGCGGTTACGGTGGTGTCATGCGTGTCGCTGGGGGTTGATGTAGCGCTTCTGGTGAAGACGTGAATGAGGAAGTTCAGAACCGGAGCTGTTGTAGTCAAATCCCTGATCGACAGTGTCATTTTAAGACGAAATCAACCTTCAGTCATGCCTCAGTAAGTGTTGACCTTGCGTTTAAAACGCCTCATAATATCATATCATATTTCTAGACTCTTTTGACTATGTTTGAATAGTAAATAAAATTTAATCAAATGTACTTGGTAGCTGATAGTTATTGCATATTTTCAGCATGATTTTATATAGAGTGTCATGTCTGTCTAGTTATTAATAAAACTTACATTATTATGCATTATGTTTTCATATTGATTTCAGGCGGACATGTTTATTTTTAATAGTCATAATTGTTTATGTTCGCATGTTAAACATGTTCTCGTAATATTTGTGTTTCTGACTCCACAGAGCAGATATTGCTCTCATTGGTTTGGCTGTGATGGGCCAGAATCTGATTTTAAACATGAATGATCATGGATTTGTGGTGAGTTCCCAGTGCAAATTGCATTTCTTCATTTTCAAGGTCCATTTCCTTTATAACCTCTTCTGATGTTCCGGCTAACAATTTTAAGTTGTTAGAACGTTTTCCTATCATTTATTTTGAATGTGTTTAAAATGTTACACTAACAACTCAAGAATAACATTTTTAATATTAATATATAACGTTAAAAGCGTTCTAACATTGCTGCAAGGACATTTTTGAGAGAGAGAACCTTAGCCAACATTTTGACATAGCAAAATGTTCCCTGTTAGCTGGGATACCCGTTCTTGTTTAACATTTTTTAAACGTTGTTGTTCCTCAGGTCTGTGCGTACAACAGAACCGTCTCCAAGGTTCACGACTTCTTACAGAATGAAGCCAAAGGCACAAAGGTGATCGGAGCCGAGTCTCTCGAGGACATGGTGTCAAAACTGAAAAAACCTCGTCGCATCATCCTACTGGTCAAAGCTGGACAGGCCGTCGATGACTTCATCGATAAACTGGTAAATGTCACTGGTCACCATGAAACAACAGCCCTGGAGTTTACAGTGTCACTGTGTCATCATGCCAATGTGATCAAGTAACTGTCTTTGGCTTATGTTGTAGGTTCCTCTTCTTGAACCTGGTGACATCATCATTGATGGTGGAAATTCAGAGTACAGAGATACAACGGTGAGTCCAAACAGTCTGAAGTGAACTTGAATCTGTACAGAACCTGATCTGAATTCACATAAACCGCTTGTCACGTGCAGAGACGTTGTAAGAGCCTGAAGGAGAAGAATCTTCTGTTTGTGGGCAGTGGAGTCAGTGGAGGAGAAGATGGGGCTCGCTATGGGCCCTCATTGATGCCAGGGGGACATAAAGAGGCCTGGTGAGGACAAGAACATAAAATCTATGTAAAATGTAAATGAATATGAGCCTAAATCTGCATGTATATTACAAGGCAAAACCGTATATCAATATGCTGTGCTAAATGTTTTAGTCGCACAGCCTGACATGTTAACTTCCCAAAAGTATTTAATGTCAGACACCCATATTTCTTTTCTATCACATATATCACCTAATGTTTTTCTTTTTCCCAAAGGCCTCACATAAAAGAGATCTTTCAGGGTATCGCTGCCAAGGTGGGCACAGGAGAGCCCTGCTGTGACTGGGTGAGCATTAGTTATCAATGGATCACTATAAATTCATTTACATAGACTGTGAATGCATGTGTCTGAATGGAGCTCTTCTGATGTTCCTGCAGGTTGGAGATGAAGGAGCAGGACATTTTGTTAAGATGGTTCATAACGGCATTGAATACGGTGACATGCAGCTGATCTGTGAAGCTTATCACCTGATGAAGGACGTGCTGGGCATGGACCATGATGAAATGGCGCAGGTTAGACATTTGAGCTGCAAGATATATCGAAATATTGCAATATCGCAATGGTTTGCGTTGCTTTATTACGCAAGTGTGTGACCTCTTGCTCAGATCTCTGTACCTTATCCCAATTTTCAACAGTAAGTTTGTAATAATAATTTATAATTTGAGCTGTTGGGTCTGATTTCCTGGAAAATGTTTGACTTTGACGTACATAATGAAAAATGCTCAAGCAAAGATGGTAGTAGAGAGGCAAGAATTATGGATTATAGCTTTAAATTGATTTTACAAACTTAAAGCATTATTGTATTGAATATTGCATTATTTAGCAAGTTTCAAATAATAGAGCATTTAATCTAGACCTGTTGCAAACAGTCCCTTGTGTTGTAATACTTTAATTCCCCCTTTATTGTCTTGCATATCTTTTCCTTCTTCCTTGTTTCTTTTGTATTTTGAATTACGCCTCACCCTGTTCTATCTGAAGGACTGTTATGATCTACTTCCTCTTGAGACTAAATGTCTGCGTCTGGTTTTCCATCAGGCCTTTGAGCAGTGGAATAAGACGGAGCTGGATTCATTTCTCATTGAGATCACTGCAAATATTCTGAAGTTCAAAGATGCAGACGGCTCCCACCTGCTTCCCAAAATCAGAGACAGTGCCGGGCAGAAGGGCACAGGAAAATGGACGGCCATCTCGGCTCTGGAATACGGCACGCCTGTCACATTAATCGGTGAGAAACTGGCTTGTGTAATAATGTAGTTATGGGTGTGTTTCAGGAGAGAGGAACTTGGCTTTAGAAGAACATGTTGAATTGAAGTTCATCTCTAAGCAGCTTGTGGGCTTTGTTGTTTACCTCTCCAGGTGATGTGACATAAGTGGGATTTTCTGTTCTTTCTTGTGCTGTGGCTTTTTGGTGAACCTTGTTGAGGTTGAGGTATCTTTTTGTTGTGACCACAGTTGGTCCTTCCCAAAAACAGAAGTTAATATCTCCAAGAAAGTACAAAACTGGTTGATTTTTAATAAAACATGTCACCAGTGCTCTGATTTGATTGGAGGCAGCATTCCAAGTGTAATGATATTTAGCACTGGGATTTTTTTTTTAGTATATATTACACACAGAGGAATGCTCTCAGTGAGAAACAGAAAACCTGGACCTGGAGTTTTACTGTAGTGGTCTTGTGTATTTAGGGTCAAACTGTGAATTCACTCCCTCAGTCAGAGTGTTTGTGGGTTTGAATATGTGGTTACAAGGACACAGATGTGTATAATTTTTGTTTAGTTTTTTTAGTTTTCTGTGAGGTTATGGTTAAGGGATACAATATATGTATATAAATGTGTACCAACGTGTGTGTGTGTGTGTGTAACAGAAGGCTGTTTGTGCTGTGCTTAACTGTGACAGAGAGAAAGCGAGAACAGACAGGATTTGTATGTTGGAGAGGGAGGGTTCTTTCCTTCAATAGGCTGCATTCCATCATAATCCCACTGCTGAGTTCACCATGACTGGCTGTTTTTCTCTCCTGCTCTTACACCCTCTGATCCAACAACTTTTGGCCTTGAGTTTAGCGATAGAGTTACAGAGTCATGCTGAACTGAGGTTTTTGCATTACATGTTTGTAGATGTGGTAAGCTCTGCTCTCACAATACTCTGACTGATTACTCATTACACCAGTAAGAATTACATTATCAGTGTCAACAGTGCCACAAACCAGACAACTGAGATAAAATGAATCACTAAATAAGATTAGTATACAGTTATATTTGAGTAATATCTAGTCCTTTTGCCTAGATACGTTTTTTTAGCACCTGAGGTGTTGCCATCACTGCTCTGTGGTGGTTGTCTTTGGTGAATCTCTTGAACAACCATTCCATAATTAAAAAAAACAAACAGGAAATTGTTGAAAGTCCTTCCTGTTTTAGAATTTTTGCATTGATCATTGATCTTTTCTTATTACAGGTGAGCTGTCCAGATCTTTGTCCACAAACAAATAACTCATAATTACAAATTTTATTAACAACATAAATTAGTCAGTAAAAATATCTTTTTACAGTTTTACAGTTGTGAATGTGTAATATTATAATAATAATAATAATATTTGGAGGTATTCAGTCAGTGAATGTGACCAGACATCTCTGCTTTGATGCTGAAACAGGCTGTTGTTTGTATGTTCTGATGATTATTGTGACATCAGAGTGAAACTGGAGATGATTGGTTGTTGGGTTTTTTGTACAAGAGATGATTGGTTGTTGGGTTGTGTCTCTCACAGGGGAAGCCGTCTTTGCCAGATGTCTCTCCGCTCTGAAGGATGAGAGAGTTCAGGCCAGTAAGAGACTCGCTGGACCGCAGGGTGTCAAGTTCTCTGGAAACAAGGCCCAGTTTCTGGAAGACATAAGGAAGGTGCGTCCAACACCTAAAATGTATCTGTGAATTTTGTATGATGATTTAGTTTTTGGTTTTAACAAATGTGGCCTTAAAGTGGTCAAACGACAAAAGTGGTTTTAACAGAGTAATAAAAATAATAATAATTGTAGATACAGTTTATATTTTTATAAGAGAGAGCGAGCTCTAGAGAGAGAGAAAGAAATGTGGAATTATTATTTAATGTTTAATAATAATGAACAATTGAATGAAAATAATAATGGCAGCTTTTCTCTCTTCGTTCTGTTTTCCAGGCTTTATATGCATCCAAGATTATTTCATATGCTCAAGGCTTCATGTTGCTCCGCCAGGCTGCTATGGAGTTCAGCTGGTCTCTCAATTATGGTGCTATAGCTCTGATGTGGAGAGGAGGCTGTATCATCCGCAGGTTCATCTCATCACTCTCCTGATCTCTCTCTGATGAAATCATTGTGGAGACACTTCTGTTATTTTTTCACCAGTGTTGTAACTCTGTAAACACTAGGAAGTGGTGATAATGTTTCATGTGGAAATCCCTCACACACAGAAATGAGGAAATGGTTTGGTTATTCAATCAGGTGTGTTGCTTCATCTGTATGTTAGTGCTGATAGCCGTGAATAATGACCATGACTCTTGTGTTCACAGTGTTTTCTTGGGGAAGATCAAGGAAGCGTTTGACCGGGATTCAGAGCTGCAGAATTTACTGCTGGATAGTTTCTTCAGTAACGCTGTACAGGAGTGTCAGGTACACAAATGTGTCTTCTGCATCAGAATTACAGTATTATATAGATATATATAGATATAGATATAGATATATATAGATATAGATATATAGTACATTATATAACATGTATATAATGTATATTGTACATTTATATATATGTATGTATGTGGATATATATGTACATATTAAACACCTAACAATAAAGTAACACTTTGCAATAAAGCTTAATTTATTAACATTAGAATTATTTGTAGGATTCATGGCGTCGGGTCGTGAGCACAGGTGTGCAGCAGGGAATCCCTATGCCATCTTTCACCACTGCACTGTCCTTTTATGATGGATACAGACATGAGATGCTCCCGGCCAATCTGCTGCAGGTAAACCTATCTCTCTCTCTCTCTCTCTCTCTCTCTGTCTCTTTGTCTCTCTCGCTCTCTGTCTCTCTCTGTCTCTCTCTCTTTTTGTGTGTCTCTCTCCTCTGTGACTTTACAGCTCGGTCGGCCATATGGCATATTGCAGGGATTATGGGTAAGGAGCTAATAAATGTATTTATTTATTTTGCCATATTGATATTTATATTTTATAAATATCACTGTAATAAATATATAATATTATTTGATATTTATTTATTTCGCCTTACCTTTATTGCTATTTTCATAATCAAAATAGTTTAAAGAAACAAAGGTTTGAAAATAAGCTTCCTACAACATGACAGGAAAAACTGTACATATGTATACATGTATGAGAACTTTTATTATTTAGTTACCAAATTTTCTTACCAACAATAAATTCTAAATAAATTTGAGGCCAGATCCAGTCGTTTCTCCATTCAGTCTTCAGCTCTTCTGAATTAATATGATCTCTCTCATTGTGTGTCTCCTCAGGCTCAGAGAGATTATTTTGGTGCCCACACATATGAGCTTCTCTCTAAGCCTGGCCATTTCATCCACACCAACTGGACGGGCCATGGAGGAAAGGTTTCATCCTCATCTTATAATGCCTAATGAAGAGTTCTGTTAGACTAACCAGCAGACAACATCATGGACCAGAGCAGCTAAACACATTCCTCCAGAAGATCTGAGGTCCAGCCCACACTGTAGATCTTACTGAAGATTTCTATTTATTTAATCATAGTGTGTACTAAGCTCTTTTCTTCTAGCCTTACGGTTGCAAACACAACACACGTTGTTGAGTAAAAGTGTTGTTTTTGACATTATTTCTACTGTAGAATTGGCTCTTCAGTCATGTTTTGGCCTAACTCTGGATTATGGGTCATCATTGCACTGCATGAGGCTAAATAAAGATTTCAATCCCTGTTTAATTTGGTTTTTGTCCTCACTCACCTGCTGTCTGTAGCAAATAGGATTTACTCTTGCTATTCTTGTACTAGAAACTACACAGTAAACGCTACATTTAGCTTAGCATTAGCTACAGTTGCTTGTTTATTTGCTTGGACTTGTATATTTTTCAACAGTAGAGGGCAGAGATTTTCTGAAACAGGAGTTTATTTTAGTGATAACCTTAAATAATACTTGTTTTAGTCCCTTAACCCTTGTTTTAACTACTATAATCCTTCACAAACAATGCCAATCACATACACTATACATGTTTATACAAATTAACATTTATTTTCAAATATAATTAAAATTCTGTTAACAATACTTTCTCGTTATTTTAAATCTGTAGGACTTTATTTTGTACACAGCAAACAGTATGTTCTGCCAAACTTCAAAATGGCAAAAAAAAGCATCTATATATGTTATATGTTAGGTGTGTAACGTATAAACATCATGTTGTTTCTTTCAAATGATACAAAGATTACAGCTCAACTGGTACGACAATGCGTTAACAGCGCAAAGGTTGTGGGTTCGATTTTTAGGAGAACATACATACTAATAAAATATCTACCTCAAATGTACTGTAAGTTGCTTTGGATAAAAGCATCTTTTAAATGCCTAAATGTAATAGAGTTCCAGTTCTACTAAGTAATGTGTCATAGAAAAAGTTAAAAAATAACTACAAACATCTCATCATTTCTGGATTTACAAAACACATGATTCATTTAACCAGTTAGTGTTTCATCACTGCAGCTGTTGTTGATGGATGTTGATGCTGAAACTGTTTCCTACAGAGTAACTGTTTGACAGTGTAGGATCATCACTTGACCCTGAAAGATAAACTGGAGGAAAATTCAGTTTTTAGACAGCCAGTCCCTGAAAAAAATCTCTATGCAAACTCGATCGGGCATTGTCAAAGAAAACACCAATGTGGGCCTGATGACCATTGTTTACAGTTATTTTCTGGGGATAAAATTGATTCCCAAATAATATCATGGCTCTTTGCATTTTTGTTGTTTGATATCTAGTGCAGAAACGTAATAAAAAAAAATTTTTTATTTCTGTGTGTCAATCATGGATGGTTTTACACAGAAGTTTTCAGTTTGGTGAATAACACTTGTTACTCTTTAACTTGCATTAATCCGATAGTTCAGCCTCATTAGTCATTAAACCTGATTAGTGAGACTGACTTCAGCTTAACTATCACAGCTGTTTGCCAGTTTACTCATTACACATAATCATTAAATAATGACTTAAATTTCAGTCTGTTTCACAACCCAAGCGAATAAGTCATACAGATGATTTTTATGATGCTGTAAATCATTTGTGAAGTTTTAAATGGTGGGATTCTTCGGAATATCAACTGTGGGTCTTTGTTTTGGTTGCACAACATGGAGGTGAGTAATTCAATAAGTCGTCGGAGGTCAGAGCTGAATATGGGATGGCTGGAAATTTCGATGAAGGGTAAGTTTTGTTTTTTTTTATTGTCGATTTGTTTAACATTGTTTTGTGACACAAACGCCCTAAACTTGCTGCTACCGTTTGTTACGCGCTTGTTTTCATTGATAGTGATGCAAGACGCGTGTTTTCAAGGTCCAACATCACCAGTGTTGATGGTTCATTGTGGGATGCACAAATCATTTGTTGCATATCTTCCAAGAAAGTCAATGAAGAGAAAATGCACAAAATAATAGTCGTTATTCTTAAGAACAGATATTTGTGTTTGATTATGAGTCGATTGAATGGCGTGGCTTCCCCAGAATCTGTGAAGGTAACAAACGAGACATTGTAGTATGAAAGGTTTTGACACCACCTAAAGGTTTACAAAGGCAAAACAACATTAAATGATGCTGCTTAATTGTATGACCTATTGTTTATTAAGTTAAATTATCTGGCAGGCTTGTAATAACTCATTGAGAGTGCAAAATCAAACTGGGCATTTATACTTAAAAGTATATCAACAAACCCATTGAGTTTGACAGGTAATCACTGTAAGAAGTGACATTTTTAAGAAGTGGAGTTCCAAATTTTACACTTACAAAGTTAGTGATTTCTTTTTTTTTGCATTTTAAAAGAGTAATAATGTTCACAATTACAAAAACCCTTTTAAGTACAAATAAAACGGAGAGATATAGGTCCTATATGTTTATTAGGTATTTTGAAAAATTCCTGCCAATGATTTAAGTCATTCATAACAGAAACCCCTTGAAAAATAGGCCTTTTCAACTTTCAGAAAATTACATTTACAGTGAAACCCACATCACGTGAAGGCAAACACACAAAAATAATAAAATAAAAGCAAGATCAATGACTGCACTGATATCTTGCATAAAACAAGTGAAAATAATACATGTAAATGTCATTTGTGATAGGACCAAAACACTAAGATATTAACACATTATCACTGCTTTTAATCATTTTGTACTGTCTTGCACTCCAGCCAATTGGGAATTGTCCATTCAAATTTTAAAGTGTCCATTCAAAAAAGTGACGAAGTCCATTTTCAGGTTTAAGGCATACAGGAGTGTCTCCACAGATGGACTGTGTTACGTCCACCAACACTTCAGTCTTCAGTTCTCCGTTTATTGACTTCACTCAGGGTTCTGAGGTAAACCTGGGCCAGCCGAGTCCAACGTCCCTATACATGCGAATTAAATAAGCGTTTGCAATTCAATTAATGTCTTGAAGCAAATAAGCCACTATCAAATAACTAGTCCATTTTTTTTATTCGAGTTCCCTTTGATTCACAAAACATGTAAAAAGCATTCAGAACACATAACAAAAGCAACCTCTTCTATAAGCATTCTTCGCTTTCATCATCGAACCATCACCCCAGTTAAGCCACTCAGAGCTCACGCTCGCCCTCACTCACCGCCCACTTCCAAAGCCCCGCCCACAGACAGCATCACATCACCTTCACACGTACAAGTTTCAGTAACAGTGAGATAGAACACACACCATACACAGCATTCACATCAAATTATAAAGCAAGAACACAAACACTTAGTAGATCATTTTAAACATTCCACTACATTTTTTTTTTGGTTATTTTTAATGCACCTCTAAATATGATTGCAATATAAGAAAAGGAGGAAGAGAGACAGAACAAGAGGGACGGGAGAATGTAAATAAATGTCCTTTTGATGCTCGTACAGAAAACACTCGTTGCCTTCGTTCACACTTATCACACAGGTCCAAGTTCTCACAGTTCCAAGTTCTCTCTCTCTCTCAGTCCGTTCGCTCATTCAGTCTCTCATTCTGGGCCCACCAACAAGCCATCACCACCTCACTCAGCTCTCAAAAAAGCGGACAGATTTCATCCATGAAAAGGGGAGAAAAGAAACGACACCCACCGTCTAACACAGTATATGCGGAGTGAAGCTGTGCTCTTTGATGGCAAAGCATTTACACATGGGAAGAAGGGAACTGATACTGAGCTTGCTCGAACATTGCAGCCAGCGAGGGGCTTCTTCCCGGGAAATTGGAAAAGAGGTGATGAACTGTAGAAGAGATTTATGAAGGCTTGACCAACTTTGAGGAAAAAAAACTGCAGAGAATACAACTCAAATCTCTTTATGATGATTAGATGCTCAAATATATGGGCGTACTGAAATAATGCCTTACACAAAATAAATTATATCCATTAGGCCAAAAAAAACAGTGTTTATATCACTCCTAACAAATTGAACCACTCTAAAGTAATCTTAAAGAGCAATCGTTACATATATAAGAACATTCAAAGTTTTACTAAATAAAAGGCAACTATTTTCGCAACACAAAGGACATCCGACTACACTTTCTTCTCCCAAAATACTTACCATATCTAGATATTAGGATACCGAACTCAAATCTCTCTACATTCCCCAGCTTGACTTTGTCTCCATACTAGATCCAAAACCGGAGTTGAACCCACCGCTTGAGCCCGAATTGGTACCCGCCCCCCACCCCAGACTAGCTGAGCTGCTAGCGTTGTAGCTATTGCTGCTAGCGTTGTAACTCTGGTTCTGATCTCTGCTACCACTGTTCTGCCCGCTAGGGGTGGTGCCAGAGGCGGCTGTCTGATTCTGTTGGTTCGCCAACATTCCCATCATGCCCCAGCTACTCTGGAGGGCTGCTTGAGCAGCTGCCATCATGGCGGGATTCAGGCTAAGAGCCCCAAAATTCACACTGCTGTTGGGACTGCGACTACTGCCGAAGCCCTGACCCCCAAACCCCCCAAACCGCCCACGATCCATCATTTGCCTACTATTACTGTGCTTAGGCTCAGCGTTGGAGATGTGCACGCTGGTTCCTTTAATGATCAGGTCTTCACCGCACAACGACTGAGCAACCTGGACACAAAAAAAACAATTCGTCAGAACATTACAGGATGCAAATTACAGTAAGCCAAACAACAGCTCGTCAGAAAACCAACCTGATCATCGGCAAAGGTGACGAAGGCAAAAGCTCGGAAAGGTTTGGGGATAAAGACGTCAGTGACTTCACCGTACTGCATGAAAAACTGTCTAAGCTCATCGGCAGTCATGTCCTCAGTGCAGCGACCCACAAACACTTTCCGGCTTCTCATAGGCTCATCTGGTGCAGCCTGTTCCAGGAAATACTAGATCGTTTAATAAAAAAACAAGATCTACTCATGCAGTGCTCACCATGACAAGGCCTTCACAACACACACAAGCTTCATAATAGAAAACGCATTGTTGATATGTAATTTGGACTCAACTACAAGGTTATTCCTTGGGAAACTACACATACTTAAACTTTAGCTATGGCTTATGTGTCTTTATTACATGTGACATACCTTTGAGTTGGGGAGTTTGCAATCACACCATCTTCCATCGATCATATGCCGCTGGGACATGACCTTCACTTGTGTTTCGTAGTCTGTAAATCTTACAAAACCAAATCCTTTAGAATTTCCCGTCTTTGCATCTCTCTTCACCTGAGGGGACGAGTAAATCTCAGAACCACAGCTAACAATGAAGAAGACAACTAGATGAAGTGGGTTTATACTAACCTGCACCATGATAACCTCTCCAAAAGTACTGAAGTAATCTTTTAGATCTTGCTCGGATGTTTTCCATGGCAACCCCAGAACAATCAGATCTGATGTCTTCTGCACCCCCCGCTTTATCTTCACAGCAGAAGCCGCATCCATTTCATCCATCTTCCTCTTATTATCTGAAAAGGGCATGAAATCAGCACCTGTTATTAAATATTACACAAAAAAACAAAACTTCATGATTATGGATGACACAACTTCCAGACAGCATATGATCGTAAAGCTACTGCTTTACGATACAACGATCTGTGTTGGGGACTAACTGATCATAAATACTTTATGCACAATTTTTGAGGATGTATCGCATGTGCACCCACTTCTACCTTTTGGATAGTTAACCACGTACACCAGGTTGCCCCAGTCTGCTTCAGGCGCGTGCAGAACGCCCTCCACCAGCCGCACTCCTCTCATGCACTGAGACACCGGGCTCCGGTACCGGAGGCCACAGGCACCGGGAAACTGTGCGGCGACGGTGGAGAGCAACACGGTGCCGTCCTCCTCGGACGGGATCTCCATGGGCTCCTCGCTTTCATCCTCCGCCACGCGAATGTAACACTCCGTCATGGTTATACCGTCACGCGCGAGCTGTGCTAACAGCTTCCGACGATCAAGGATTTTCGGCTACAGGACGACTAACAGAACCGGGCTGACTTGGTTAAAAATAAACGAGAGCCGGTGCTGACCGAGAATCGCTTGGTAACCAATGCGTCGTTTACGCGTAACTATTGTCCTGCGGCGCGAGACACCGTTAGCTATGCTAGGCTACTTGCTAACCGCGCGCAAGCTTGAGAAATGAATGGCAGGTGGCGTCGCGCGCTGCGGGCCCGTTGCGACTTCAGTTGAATAACTGCTCATCGACCGCACCCGGCGAATCACCGATCGCGATTAAACAAACTGTTTCAAGTAATAAACATAAATAAAACGCACGGACGAACGCATTCAGTTGTTTTTCAACCCCCTAAACTTCTGATAAAATGGCCACCCAGATGCGTCACTGGCGATGTGACGTCACCGGGCCGGAAGGTTTCATTGCAGTACATTATAGAGGGTTACTGTAAATGTAATGTCTTAACTTTATCAAAGCATTAGGTTTTGGAGTGTGCTGTGAGAGATAAGTGATATTCTGTCGTGTATGTTTTATGGGAATGTTGGAAAGAGGGACTTGTGTTTTCTATACTAAGTGACTGAAATAATGGCAATTGTGTAACAGTCCACTGTAATGTAATATTCAGACCCTCACTACATCACATCACATCTTACAGGGTCGTTACATCAGATCTGGAAAACAAAAGAACTGTAAAAACAATAGATTTAAAGACAAGGGTCTCTGTTTTTCTGTAAAACTGAGTGAACATTTATTTGGGGAATGGAATTATAAACTGTAACCAAAGCAACCAAATATTTACTTACTAATATTCTTCAACAATTTATTAGGTGTTTTCATTGCTGCATTGCATAAGGCCTAGTGTGTGTATAGCAAAATGTGTTTGACAAAAGAGGTTTGATTATTAACATTGTAATATTTTAAATCTGCTGGAATTTAAGTGGTTTGTGTATAAGGTTTTAACACAAAAGGCTTGTTTTGTAACAAGCTCAATCTCGAACATTTAGTAATGGAGAACAAAATAAATACATGACATTTTTATGCGTATTGTCATGTTGTTACCCAACAGCCATTGTTTTTAACATCCATTCATCTATGCGGGTAAATTTGTGCTCTACTACCTTTCTTTGTCAAATGCCAATTTTACAGGTAAAGGTTTCTGTTATGTTAAATGAGTGAGAGAGTGTTAGTGAGACACAGGTGCAGGTTTTCTGCTTTGGTAAATGTGGTTTTCTTTAACACCTGTGCCTGCCGTATAATTTTATGATGAGGTGGGTCAGCTTTGCTCTCTCACACTTACTTGTAATCCAAGACACAAACACAGCTGACTTTGCCAATATAAAGAACTCGTCATGCCTCTGTCCATATGAACTGATGTGCAGTGAGCCATGGACCTGACGCTAACAAGGATTTTACTTATTTCTATGTAAGTAACAGCATTTATGCTAACTAACATACATTAAGTATCTTTTGCTTTGAGTATGTTGTGCTTTAACTATCATCATTCATTTGTTTCTCATAGACACTTAATTTTGCCCATATGGTGCAATGTTTTGCGACTTCAGAAGAGAGACTGGATGGGTAGTTCATCTGTAAGCATGGCAGGTAATTTTTCTGGGTGTGTTACTCTGTATAATTAACAGTCTTAGATGAACTATCTGACTCTTTTTTTTTTTTTTTTTTATAGACAGTGATGTGGAATGTTTTTCTGAGTATATGGAACTTTGGATCCACAGGATGAGAATTGAGGAGTTGAGGCTTTGGCTTTCTGGAATATTAAGGATTCAAGGTGGGATTTATGGATATTATCAGCGAATAATTTAAGGTTGTAAGAATGTTTCCCTGACAAATTTCTTCTAAAGTTCTAAGAACATTTAAAACGTCCAGTTTTTAGATGTTGTATTAACGTTATTGATTGGCTATAACAACATTGTTTATAAAGTTTTAATTCTGTAATGTTTTTAAAATGTGTAAATGTTCACACTGCTTAATAAAAGAACTAGTTATTATAGTAGTAAAAATAACAACATGGGCTTTACAAGTGATTGTAAAAAAGATTAACATTGTTCTCTCATATCTTCTGCTTTTTTCAGTGGCTCTGGTTTCACTGGAACATCTAAACATTCAGCTGTCCTCATGTGGGTTTAGTCTGCACAGAGATCTGGACAGAAACTATATCTTTAGGGTCATGTACAGTGGATGCTTTGTCCAGTTAGAGGTTTGTACCTGAAATGTTTTCATAACTTAATATTGTGATATTATCCTGTAATATTGCAGAAAAAGTCTCTTATTGTTGCTTGACATTAACATGTGCAGTGTTTTTGTTTTTAGCGTGGTAGTTATGTGATTGTACTAAACTTCCTAAAGAGAGTCAATCGCTTTGGAGGCAGGACTCAAAAGTTTATGATGAAGTGTCCTGCTGTTCTAGCACCTCCAAATAGAGAGAACATAAAGTGTGATGCTGAATTTATTCAGGTAAGATTAATGTTAAAATTCCTCTCTTTATAATTAGTTACATTTTGTTAACTTTCAAAGCTTGTTTTTGTGTATTTTAAGGTTACCAGAGAGATCCCCATGGATAACTGGAATAATGAGGTAATCACTAATAAATGTGTTGATATTTGAGGTCAGGAAAAGGATGAAAGCTTTATATACTGTAAAATATATTTCTGATGTGATCGTTCCACACAGCTGGACTGGTCTCTGGCTTTGAGAGGGAGTCTGGTGGTGGCATTGGGTGACTCCAGTCTGATTGAAGTTAATGTTGAAATGGACAAATATAACATAACAGTTCAAGGAAGAAGAGACACGGTTCTAGTTCCTGTTCAGGTATGAGCTTCAGCTTGTTCACGGCTACTGACCAATCAGCATTTAGAAACAATCAGTTGAATATTCCCTCATATTTTGAAATGGCAAATGACTCTTGGACAGTGATTATCTACCGAAGTGCGCCATCTGATGGTCTATAATTGAATAACACTTTTCAATCACATTGTAAAAGGACTTTATCTAAGTTCAAATAAACCCAACGAGTTCTAGAAATGTCTGAAAACCACTTAATCAGTACACTGTGTGCTTCAAACAACGCAGCGACAGGCTTATTTGCCCTGAAAGTCTTTCTTATACATTTTAGGTCTTTCAATCTGAGGGCCAATTTTTACCACTCAGACTGGTCAGTGGTCGTTATGCCTACAGCATGGAGGCAGCCTGCCCGAACGGTTTGTATGGCTGGTCATACTATAACACTTTCCTATTTTGTAATAGATTCATCAGTTAACTCATCAGCTCCTCTGTGTTCAGTGAATCTGTCCTCTAACAGCACAGTTCTGCACATCTATAAGAGGCGTATGGGTTTGACAAAGAGAGGTGGAGATCAGAACGAGAGTCTCTCTGTCAGCAGTGTGATCATTAAACAGACAAACTCCTTCACCTGGTCAGAGAGCAGTGCGTTTGTGCAGCT
>JAZGTK010010021.1:0-16736 GCA_036877625.1 Ambastaia sidthimunki | reverse complement strand
AAATACTTGCGCCATAAATCTCAAACTTGCATTCTAGATTGCTTTCTTGGTGGTGAGTTCTCATCATTTACGAAACGCTTTCATGCTTGTGCGATTTAGCTTGAAGTTGTTTATTTTGATTTGATTTCTGCCGGTATATAATCGTCTCTTGAGACATCGTACCACAATCTTAAAAGCACCTATTTTGGTGGAACCTGGTTTTGCTAATGTTGTTATTTTCATTGTTTCGTTATCGTTGTTATTGGTGTTACTATGGCTTTGGTCAGAGCTTTCGACATTTAAGCAATCGTCAAGATTGGATATTACGACTTTGTTTAGATAACAAACGTAGAACTGTGCAAATTTACCCAGAATGCATCAGAAAGAAACAGAAAGGCTGACGCTCTTTGTTGATGGTTTAGGGTGCCTCAATGGATTATGGGTCAGTAACTTTATTATAAGGATCCTGAGCGATTTCTGTGTCCACTTGGGTCATAATCTTCAGCTTCATTTTATTTTAAGAAACTCCTCTGTCTATATCTCAGGGTTGATTTTCAGTTTATTTGAGCGTAAACGTCTTTTTCCCATTGCGGAAACTCTGGACTCTCGTCAACCACAGCTTCAAGACTTGAAAACATCAGTACTGTGCCTTTATACAACAATTCATGTGTTGGGTAAAGAGATGTAGCCAAAGCATCTTTATTGATAATATTTCACATCCTCTCAGTCTTCTAAGTCAGCATTTATATTAAATGATCTCTGCAGATTTGCAGGCTTTCAGACCGCTAGCTAAGTGCTGCCTATCCTTTCTGAGTTAAAGGACAATTACCAGGTCATTTGTTGTTTTGTAGCCATTTTGTGTATCGTCATACAAGTGGTGGACTCGAGTATTTAAGCATGTTTCAGGGTGTGATGGTGATCGCTTTATCTTTTTTTGATGTTAACGCATGTAACGGAACAGGGAAACGGCTAGTTTATTTAGTTTTATGTCGTATTTTGAAGTCTTAATTGAAAGAGGGAATATCGTGGAATATTTAACGTCATATTTAATGATGTCATAGGAGGTTTCCTGATACAGGTATATACACATAGACAGTTTAATTGTACTCAACCGAGACTGTTTTGCAAAGTTTCTTTGAATGAAACGCAGATTTACTGTAGTGTTGAAATGATGTATTTGATGTCAGCCGTTTGGAAATGTACAACCACTTTTAACATATTGTTGCAAAGCAACATGTACACAATCTCCCCATGAGCCAGTGGGGTCACCTTTGATTTGAAAAGTGAACCAGAACGGTTAACAAAATGGGTAAATTTGACAAAACTTGTGAAGATGCCGATTATGTTGTAGCCCAAAATGTATAAAAAAACTAGGAGGCAAGAACATGGGGGATATACTCAGTTGTCATAAAAAATGTAGAGCATTTTTGTATGCTGAATATATATTGTTTTTTGTAAGATTCGCCCATTAAAAAACTAAATGTTTTATTTATGTTCAGTGTCCCATTAAAAACCAGAATGTTCTGTTACTGGAAATCATTGACTTGTATTTGTTGACTTTTAAAATTCGAATGTAGCGTTAATTAGCGTGTCAAACGTCGTAAACATGCGAAGATTTTATAATACGGATGGTGAAAATTTGACACTTGGTGCCTCGAACACCCCAGATTTTTCCCTCAAAGATAAATAATTTATGATTTATGGTACATATTGTTCCCTGATTTCCAGGGAGAAGAACGTTGCACACACATACGTAAACTGAGAATTTCAGAAGTAGATTTTTTAAGTCTCAATGTTACTTGAAAACAAAGGTTGTGCACAAATACAAGCTTTAGTGTTTTAGCTTATAGCTGTAGTATGTAGTTTTTAAATGAATGCAGATTGTGTATATATGTGTGTGTGTTCTGGTTGTGTATTCTAATGAGAGTATTGATTTTTTCCACTAAAACATGGCACTCATATATTGACTTTTGTAAGATGGGGTGTTACATTGTTGTATTTCCACCATGATTCCTAACATTGGGAAATTGTTTTTTTTTAAATTGATTTTAATGACTTCTCCCATGTTTTCTCATGACTTCTTAAATTAAAGTACATTTTATCTTCAGCCTGACGTAAGACAACACACGTTTGTATATTATACTCCAGTAAGGAATGCTTAGTTATATTTCTTCAGTGTGGATGTAGTTGTAATACCTTTTTTCTCTTTGTACAAGAATTCACTGTGTGAAATTTCGGATTGCATTTTTGTATAATACAATTGCTTTTCTGCTTTAAGAGTGTGGGATATTACTAGCTGGATTTTTGAATTCGATTTTAAAACACTTGAAATTATTTAATAAGAAATGTATTTTATGTGCAACAGTGATTCCGGCATGAATTATGATTAAATGATACCGCAAACCTTTTCTTGTTGGTCATTCTTGCAAATAATTTACACAACCGCTAGTTACAAACAGTAGCATTTTGATGCTAACCAAAGGACTTTAATATAACAACTGATAATAAAAATTGATCTCAAAACGTATTTGCAAACAGTTGTTTTTAACAATGATTGACTGAGATTCCACATTATAAATCACGTCTGTTATGAACAACAAAACCACAATAATCAATAGCTCAAAGGTTGGTTAAGTAAATCTCTAGTTGCTTCAGTATTCCCGAGGCCACTGACCTGGCCAGAGATCAGTTTTTCACCACAGTGTTGTAGAAAACAGCCCAGTACAGGTTTTTAAAAAACAGAAATAACACCACAGCAGGTAAGTGGAGAATATACCAATTAATAAAGCAGCGAATTACATAATCAGAAACAACTGTTTTGGTAGGAGAACGTTCTTTGGTCGTTCTTAAACTTTGGTGTACAGTATTTTGGCTCAGATTACAAAATCAGATTAAAATGGACTATTGAATCAACATTGTGCAAAATGTATTTTAAATGTAACAGTTTATGTGGAATAAATTAAGTTCTATGTTTTTGTGTGCTTTTCAAAAAAAAAAATTTCCAAATAGCTTGAAGACAAAAAGAAGAGTTCCAGTGAGTAATTACTAGAAAAATTATAAACTAGTTTAAATACACCTCAAGTTTGAAATGGGAAATAAGAGGTTATGAAACAGCATTACAGAAAAATATTTGTCCTTTGCTAATTAGTAATGGACTTTTTTTAAAGTCAAACCTGCAAGCGTTAATTCAAAAATCTCTTCCAAATTAGACAACTTCTGGACTAAGTTCTCAAACCACCTTCAGCAGGATGAAGCTTTTGTGGACTCTCTGGATATTTGCCCTTTGTTCGGTCCATGCGGCCAAAGATATCTGCAATGTAAAGCCCAAAGACCTGCCACTGGAGCCCATGTGTGTTTACCGCAACCCAAATACCGTCCCAGAACCTACTCAAGCACCTGAGAACATTCCTGTTGGCACAAACCCCCGAGTTCTGGAACTATCCAAAGCCAACAGTCGATTCGCCCTGTCGCTTTTCAAGCAGCTTTCTGAAGAAAAGTCCAATGATGAGAACATCTTTCTGTCTCCACTTAGCATCTCAACTGCTTTTGCCATGACAAAGCTAGGGGCATGTAACACCACACTGGAGCAGCTCATGAAAGTAAGATGTAAATTACAAAACCACAAATAAGGTGAGATAATTCTCTAACAATAAAATGTAACTGTCTGTCTTGGATGATACAGGTGTTTCGGTTTGATTTGATAAAGGAGAAGACGTCGGATCAAGTGCATTTCTTTTTCGCCAAGCTGAATTGTCGACTTTACCGCAAAAAGCATGAGACAACAGAGCTGATCTCCGCAAACCGTTTGTTTGGAGACAAATCTACGGTTTTCAACGAGACCTACCAGCAAATCAGCGAGATGGTCTATGGAGCCAAAATGATGCCTCTGAATTTTAAGGTCACAGTTATCCACGCGTGTAACTGAGAATGATCTGGGGGATCTGACCCTCATACGTGTTCTGAACATTCAGTCTTTGTCTTGCAGGAGAAACCCGAGGTTTCGAGGATGGCAATAAACGAATGGATTGCCAACAAAACAGAGAACAGGATAAAGGACACCCTGCCAGAAGGTTCCATAGATTCCAACACCATATTAGTTTTGGTCAACACGATCTACTTCAAAGTGAGAATACATAACTCATCATTGACTTACAGTTTTTACAAATGAGAACATTGACTAAGTTTTGCATTCCAGGGTCAATGGAAGCACAAGTTTGATAAGCAAGACGTCACAAATGTAGAGTTCCATGTAAGCGACACACACAAGTGTCCTGTGCCCATGATGTACCAAGAGAAGAAGTTTCAATATGCCTCAATAGAAGCAGACAAAGTAAAGATACTCGAGTTGCCCTACAATGGTGGGGACATCACAATGGTGCTTATTTTACCCTATGAAGGGACACCTCTGTCGGACGTAAGTGCTTTTGTTTGTCCACAACAATTACATTTACAAATGTAACTTACAATCACAGTTACAATTTCCCTAAAACTGATGTAGTACGTAACGCTTGTGTGATTGCATCCAATGAAGGTGGTGGCCAACATGAGCCTCAAGAAACTTGTTGGTTGGCTACACGCAATGAAGGAGACCACAGTGGTCATGCAGATCCCACGCTTTCGAATCGAGGACAGCATGAGTCTCAAAGACGAGCTGATGAAAATGGGTCTTGAGGATCTTTTCAGTCCAACACTTGCCAGTCTTCCAGGTATGACTTCACACATTAGCTGCAGATACCAGAGTAGCTACCACAAATAACAATGGTGTGATTACTTTAAATCATGCAAAAAAGGGCTACAGATACCATATTAGCATTACAATTTAGCATTACTTATGCTATAATGTCTCGTATTTAACATTTGCTTGACAAGCCTGAGACAAAACTTCTCACCACTGATTAGCTTCTAAATATTTTCAGTAACGAAAATAATGTCATCATGTTTTATCCTGTCAGGAATGGTTGCCGGTGACGGACCTAACCTGTACATCTCTGATGCCTACCACAAGGCCTTCCTGGAGGTAAAATCTGTTCCAAACTATTTCAAAATCCAGAACCATGCTTGCATGTTAGTGTAATGGCATTGCAGGACAGCAGATAACATTTGAGCAAACCTCTTGGTTTTCTGAATTTCCAGGTGAACGAGGAGGGAAGTGAAGCTGCTGCTGCCACGGCAGTGGTGGCTAAAGGACGTTCCCTAAATCCCTTCCGGGAATCATTCATAGCCAACAGGCCCTTCCTTCTGCTGATCCGAGAGTCCAGCATCAACGCCCTGCTCTTCACTGGCCGAGTGGCAAATCCTTGTGGAAGCAGCTAATATGGATCCGATTTGGCAATGACGTCGATCATAATTGTGGTTTATTGTTAACTTGACAAACCTGCCTTAAATGTTATTAAAAATTTACTTTTTAACATTTGTCACCTTTTGATTCTTTACTGAGTAAGTCCTGGAAGCGAACACATGGTTGCATTTTTAGGTTTTAACAAAGAAAAAGGAAACAGAAATAACAATGTACGTACAGGCAAGAAACGAGGATAAAACAGGTTTATTTTTTCATATTAGAAATTTGGGTTTAGCAGTTTCACACAATCTGGGCGTACATAATTATACATTTAAAGAACATAATAAAAAATACTTCACAGTTACACTTAAAGTGCTTTATTACTATTTAGGAGAATGGACTTGACACACTATCAGTGAGACATAAAACATAGTGGTTATAGTGAAAATGAGTTCACATTGTTAATCGTGGCATTAATATGTTTTAATTTCTGTACCATTTCAAATGGGGTCGACAGTCTTTTCAATTTAGATTGATCATAAACTCTTCATTTCAAATTACTAATACCCTTCTCGCCTATGAATATAACTTCTACATTTTGAAAACTGAATATATTCGATATTTCAATAAATATATTGGTTCGCTAATAAAAACCAGAGTGACTTGTAAGATGCTAATTCTCTGAAATTTGGACTGTCAACGATAAAATAGCTACTATATTTTATCTGATGCAAAATATTTTTTTCTTAAACAACGCTTTAAATTAAAATGATTACGATTTTATAAGACGTATGAAAAGAACTTTAAAGACCATATTGCTTTCTGCGAAACAAACAATACAGCAAGACAAATTGTCAAAAGTCAATCTTTTGGTTTTCTCTGGTGCACATTTTGATGTCTGGAAATGTCTTTATGTTCGGCCATTACAAATGATAAAGACAACATGCAAATAAACATGTCAAACAAATGTCTTGTTTCCTTTTTTGAGGTAAGAAAACACCTTTTTTTTGACAAAGAATCACTTTTGCTTGCTTATTCAGACTTTAGGTGTTAATATATTCAGAAGCTATATGAATGAAAGCGTTTCGAAACATGGTGCTTGTACAAAATATTTGTTGCAGAGAACTTTGATGCCACACAACTGAACAAACTCTGAAGATATGACGTAGTATTTTCATTAGGTATTCCCAAAAAACTAGTAAGTCAAGACATGCAATTCATCACTGTTCACAAGCTGGAACTTGATATAATAAACAAAATTAAATCACTAAAAGATTGTATCGCATTAGCCAAAATGCAACATTGCTTTTAATTCTTACAGAGGTAAGGGACAATTCATTATATAGTTTCTTTTTGCATGGCTTGTAAAAAGATGTTATGGTGTTTTATTTTCTGCAACTTCGCAATTTTAGAAACGGTGTGAAATATTGCTTGTTAGGTAGTTCATTCCGTAGACGTTTTGTAACACTGTGTTATGATATAATTTGGTTAGACACGACTGTTCGCTTAATACCGTTAAACTGCAGTAGATGTAGTTTCCTTACAAAAAAATACAAAAGCAACACACATAATATTTGAATTAATAACATCGTTAAAACAAACAAACAAATAAGGAAATCAGGCAGATTTATTGACCATAAAGGTCAAAGCTTGATAATGCACTACAGAAAACATGCTCATCTTAATTCTTAATTTCCCGCTAAAGCCCCAAACATTAAATTTAGACTGCCACAGTTCGCAGTACGTAACTGGAATGCATGATTACAGATATAATCCCTTGTTTGAAATTGCAATTAATTAATTCACATAGCAATATTATGATTGGCGTACGACACACGACAGGCCCATGCCCCAAATCTAAACTCAAAAAGGCAAAGTCCAAAACAAAGAACCTGTTTTTATATTCTCATATATTATAAAATGTTATGATAATGCTGTTTATCGGCTAAAACCCTTTTGCTAATTCTCATGAGGTTACAGCGTGACAAATAAAAGCTGTATCGACATGCTCGCCTATTCACCCGGGTTCTGCCCTGTACACCCAAGCAGAAATAATGTTCAGTTTCCCTGCAACTGCATCAGAGGGTATTTACAGAAGAAGAAATGTTGATGTGTAGTTTGTTTTGTTTTGCTGCACTTGTGAAATACGGTGACCCGAGTTTCCCAACGCCCGAATTCCAAGCTAGCGCAAAGGCTCGGAAGTAACTAGACAGGTAAACGTGGAAAGTAAACAGTGAGTTCCTGATATTTTGTAAGAAATGTTTACCTGCTGACCTTAACTGTGATTAACGTTGTTAAAGTTCTTACCTGTGTTGATACGAGGTACCTATCGGAAACATCAGTAGCTGTTTTTTTTTTTAATAATATGCATTAACCCTTTCCTTAAAAAACGGTCACAACAAAGTGTGATTCACAGCCTTTTAAAAAAAATGATAACTGATAACAGCTTTGCTTCCGCCTAAAACGTCTTTTACGCTAGCTGATCGTTCTAAAAACTGCCTCCGTGTAGTTATTACAAGTATAAATTTGTCTAAATATGCATAAGTGACACATGTAGTAATATACAATTCATCTCAAAAGAACAAATAAACAAAAAAACACCCCCCACCCTCTAAGTGCCTGATGTAATCTCTGTTTCTCCAATTCAAAAGGGTTTAAGGACTTTCACAATATATTTCGGTTCCTTTGGTTACTGAGAACGTCAGTAAATTCACGTCATAGCACCAGCTGAAAACATCCGTTCAGAGGTTTAGGTGTCGAGGAACTTGACCCCTAAAGGTTAAAGTGCCTTCCATCAGATGAAGGGAAATCTTACGCTCAAAGTCATTCCGTGGCATTTCGACATTTCCCGTTCATCCCAGACATACGGTTTCAGTTTTCCTACAAAAACAGCTTCGACGACCATTTCAAGCCCATCGGCTCTGTATTCTCTGTGACTCGAGACAAAACAGGGTCACGCCCTCCGAAGGACCACTTTCCCCTGTGCTAACACGTTCTACAAACAAAACATTGTCAGACTGGTTAAACTGGTTTCAAGAGACCTGCGAATCTCAACGACTGACTTGAAAAGTAACAAAAAACACTGAACATAAAATACGGTTGAGTGCATCCACGCATCTAATGCGACGGATCGGTATTGCGTAGTGATGTGTGAGAGAGGTAACTGAGAGGTATTGTAGCTTATCTGAGGTTGAAGAATTCCTGTTTTTTGTATCACTGTTTCGTAAAACATTCAGCAGCCGGGGTTTTGAGTGGGGAGATATACGAAGGCCTTACCAAAAAGCAAATGCAAATAAATACGTATATCATTGCTATATCCTAGTGTATTCTACCGTCCCCCCCCAGCGTGCCTATATCACAGTATTATAACCGACGTTAAAATGTAAAACTATATGGCGTGCGTGGTTCTCAAATGTACAAAATTCCAGTCGCAGAACCTTTAAGACGAGTTTTGCGACTGGATTTTCTTTGCGTTGACTTTGAGGCCTGTAGGCTGAGTGTGAGCGATGAGTTTCAATGTTATGGCATGTCAGCTCGGCACTAAATACTTAAAAATATAAAATAAAAAAAATCTAATGATGGGTCAGACCTGAGGGTCCCTAATAAAAAAGCGAACCCGTTTTTCTAAGCGTGCCACAGCTGGGGAGCACAACGTCCACCCCCGATTAATTTATCAAGATTGTCTCAAGGCAGAATAGCGAAGGACGACGATGTCCTCTCGTTTTAGATTTCATAATCTGGCACAGAGAAGTTTGGCAATTTCGACGCAATTTGACCAAATTATAGCTAGAGCTTCTCTTTTGCTTTGTCCTGAATACCGAAGGTTTGAAGTAGTACAAAAATATAAAAAAATGTAACGTATAAAAGACAGGAAAGGCTAAAAATAAAACACAAATCACTGCATCAAGTGAGAGGTTGTTGGAGTGTGGTTTGTCTTCATTTGATGATGTCCTGCTCAGTTCTTATGGTGAAGGTAGATGCGGTTTAAAGCAGAAATACCATTTATAAATCCCTAGAGAATACTTGTCCTAGCAAACAGTCCTTTGCATTTTTGTTATCCTTGAAAAAAAAAAAGAAATGTCTGTCCATGTAGAACGTAGTAGAATCTCCCTTTTAATCCATTCTTTGTTGACAGCAGCTGAAAAAAACCTTCTGCTGGCTGAACTTCTTTCAATGTAGTTTCTCGTTGTAGATGGTGGGAGGCAGGGAACAGAAGATTGTCCTCCATCTCCACAGGTTCATTAAGTTCTCCTACTTCAGTCGGGCCCCGTGGTGGACACCGAGGGTTGAACCCCCTCTCCGAAAGACGAACCGGAACCTCCTGCCCCTCCGTTGCCCTCCGCCTCTTCCTGAGTGGGCGACTCACTTTCGTTCTGGCCCCCGCGGGAGGTGACGGTGGTGGTCTCGGGCGAGGCGCTGTGGGACACCTCCTGTGGAGCACAACCTGGATGGTTCTTGCGGAAGTGCTGGTTCAGAATGGCCTGGAACGGGAAGCTCTTGCCGCACACGTGGCAATGGAAGGGCTTGTTTCCCGTGTGCTTCCGGATGTGGTACTCCAGCTGGTCCTTGCGGGTGTATTTCTTGCCGCAGATGCGACAGACGAAGGGGGTGATGCCCATGTGAAGCCGCATGTGGCGATCTAAGCTGCCCTTCTGGTTGAAGGACTTGCAGCAGTAAATGCAGGTCAGTCGCGGGTTGTAGCGGAACCATCGATCTCCGACCTGCTCTCGGAGATACTCCTCATACCCTCCCATGTCAAACACAGCTTGTTCCTCTCCCTATTGAAGAAAAAGCACACGGTCTGTTTTCATGACTGTGCAACTTTAAGTTCTAACCAACTAAGTCTGATGCAATTATAAAATTAACATGTAAGCAAAATGTAAATAAAAATTGATTAAAGGATTTTTAACATAAGCAAAATGTAAGAAAAGACTGATTTTAAGAAAGTGAAAGAGCTCCGTTTTTATTTACTTTAAATGCACGGATATCACGTTATAATAATAACTGTGAACGTTTTGCTCAATAATGTGTGACTCACAAATATTCCTTATGAGCTACTACAGTTGTGTGTAAAATAATATAAAGAGTAACCAATTCCATCATAAGGGGCCCTGTGATAAGGGTGGGGCCTACTAGGGTTTGCTAGACTACCAAAAACATAATTAAGGACCCTCGAAACTAATAAAATCATTACATGTAGGAGTAGTTTTCAGGTTTTGGTCAGTTTTAGGGTGGGTTACCTGTGAGGTGGGGTGTCGTTGGTCATCGACTCGTCCTGGAGACTCACTCTTGGCTCTCTGTCGATCAGCCATCACAACCACACTTCCTGTTGGACTGAACCTGATGGAAAAACAACACGCAGATTTAATCTTTTACACTATAAGATGGGCAACAGACACACTCTAAACTTTAAAGTCAACAAAAAACAATATAAGGTAATTTATTTTGTGAACGTTATTCACAAAGCATCATAAAACATTATTGGGAAATAATTTAATAACGAAATGATTTAAAGAAACATTCACTATATGAAAATACAACCTGATAATTAAACTTATTAACTTATAAATTTTATAACAACATTGTGATTACCATCAGTAATCAGTCATCTTTAAATGCAATGCAGTGTTTAAAACCTGGAAACACAAGATTATTTACAGGAAACAAGCTGAATGCTGTTGTAGTTCCAAAGAGTTTAGGCAGCCGGCACAACTTTACAAACTATTTAAATATATTTTGGCCTAAAATCAATCAAAATTATGTATGTTAGTCACACATACTTTCTTTGTGACAGTCTTGGAAGCTTTATTAAAAAGATAGTTCACTCAAAATGATTTTTTTCCATCATTTAGTCATCCTTATGTAATTCCAAACATACATACTTTTTTCTTCTGCAGAACACAAAAGAAGATATTTTGAGAAATGTTTTAGTGGTTTTGTGTCCATACAATGGAAGTCAATGGGTGCCACTGTTGTTTTGTTACCAACATACTTCAAAATATCTTCTTTTGTGTTTCTCAGAATTAAAAAAACATACAGGTTTGGAATGACATGAGTAAATGGTTGAAAAAGTTTATTTTTAGGTAAACTATACCTTTAAACGCAATGCTATCACAGTAAACACACATAATCACAAAACATTACAAACAGAAAGGTTTTACACACCTCTCTGTCTCACTGAAGCTGCTGGAAGGTTGTGAACTTTTTCCTCCTCGTCCTCCATCCTGCACCAGCGTGCTACGTCCAGATGTGTCAATCATCACCGTCGGCCCCTCCTCCGCCCCGCTTCCCTCCTCGGCCGACGCCTGAGTCTCCGCCCCCATCCACTCCTCCATCCTCTCCGTCTTAATCCGAAATCCATCCACGACTCGCACGGGCTCATCTCCGCCCCTTTCCACCTCAGTCCCCGTCTCTACGTACCACTGCCCGGCCCGGTTAATGCGGAGAATGGGCTCTTTCCCGGACCTCACCTCTTCCGAGCCAATCCCGCTGTGCTCCACAATCTGAGGGCTCATGGACTCCCCCGGTGGGCTGATCTCTCGGACTTCCCTGACGTCACGAATGCTGATCACTCCTCCGGTGTTCCCGATCATCCTGGAGTTTCCCAGTCTGGGACTTACGGAACGGGACCCTCCAAACGATGCTCCGCCCCTTGCCGACTCCCCGACGGTTTGGCCGATGCTTCGTTTGCCCAGCTCCTCTTCAACATCCGACAGGCTGATCTTAAAGTGGATCCCTTCCAAAATCTGGGTGCAGCGGTCGATGATGTGCTGCATTTGGAGGAAGCTCGCGGCCGTCAGGTAGCTGATGATGTCGGCGAGCTGCAGGCACAAGCGACCCGTGTAGCAGAACGACAGCAGCTGTTCGAACACTGACGGGTTGCGGATGACCGAGATGGACACGGTGCTCATCTCGCTCAGCGACATGTGGTCTCTGAAGTAGGGGGAACTGGCGGCGAGGACCACCTTGTGGGCGCGGAAGCTGTGGCCCTGAACGTTGACCACGATGTCGCACAGGCGGCCCTGCATGCGCAGCTGGTTCAGGTGCGACAGGACGGAGTTGCTGAAGTCAGGAATGTCGAGCTGGATGCTTCCTGCGCGTTCCATGCGGGCTGCGTTTCTTTTCACTTCAAAGCTGTCGAGGAGAAACAAGAAACGTTGGTTACGAAACTTGGCGATCAAGGGTCTCAGGAGCTTTTTAGCAACAATATAAATGTTTACCAAACAGAAATAAATGGGAATTAGCGAACAATGTTTTATGCTAATAAAACACGTTCTCATATATCTGCTCGATATAAAGACAACTGATTGTAAATCAAGCATGTTAACTTCAATGCAAAATATCGTAAACGTTGCAATGTCAATAAAACGCTTCTTGACTGGCTTAACCAATAGCATTATTTGGAGGCGGGGCTAACTGTTTTTCTGACCAATGGTAGACAGGGGAAGCTGTTTAGGAAACCTGTCTTGAACAGTCATTATATTTGCAATTATATCTACTGATGCAAGACAATTATGACACACGTCACATGCCATTTTTGACTAATTATTATATTATAGTGTTGCATAATATGAATAACACGCACTAATAACGTACAACATGTTCTTATAATAATATCTGAAGCAATAACACAACGGTTTTATAAAAGTCGTGTACAATCTCCAACTATTCACTTATTAAATGATTTAATTCATTAACATTCAGCATTTATGCAATGCAACTGCGGACTCGTAACACTGTATTGCGATTATTTGAATGCAAAGTGCAAAGTTTGTCTTTTTCAGAAAGTTTGCATGAGAATAAGTTGGAAATGTTGGCCTCACCTTTTTAATATGTGGCACAAAAGCGCTCCGCTCCAGTTTTCGGCTACAAAGCGCGTCTGTTACAGAGCAAAGTTGCCATTTTTTTATTGCATAGGTCGGCAGGGTGGCTTCGCGGTAATACTTGTTTTTTTTGTCTTTCTGACATAGTCCGACAGTAAGAGCAGCTGTAACCGGCTGCGCGGCACCTCGGTGCGGTAACGGTATCGCACTGCAGCGCGGTGATGCGCTAAAGCCTCCCGAAAAACGCGCACACACCCCGGCGCGGAACAGGCAGGGAGGTGCCGTACCCCCGTCCACGCCAAATTTATATGAAATAAACCACAACACCGAAACGCAATCTTCCTATTTTCCGCGACAGCCCGTTTAACGTGTTTTGACATTAAACGTCCACCGTATCACGGCAAAGATTTAGCGTTATACTCATCGCCAGGGCTGCGGCTGTCGCTTTCGGTTCCTCCGCGGCTCTCATATTCCCCCATGTATAACATGAGCCAATGTACAGAAACGCGGGGCATTAAGGGAAATGTAGTTTTTAAGCGCCCTAGAAGTAACGGTTTGCGACGAGGCGCTTTGGCAAACGGGACTCCAGTTCCCATGATGCGTTGCGCGCACCATCGCCGTGAAAGTGGGCGAAGAGTTTGGTTGCGTTTTTTGGTAACAGTTTCTCCTCCTGTTGTGTGCGTGTTGCACTAATAATTAAAATATGATGTGAACTGACTTAAATAACATTAATGTATATCATTAACACAAACGGATTGCAGTTTGTGAAACGAAATGCACATATAGAAATTTCGTGTTATGTAAAGGGTTGCATGGCGTGACATCAAGAAAATGAACCTATTGAACCCATGAAGACTGTACATCACAAATCACGTGTCTTAAATAAAGCAAACTGCTCATTTACATTAAAATGCATTATTCATTGACGTACCATCTGTGATTTGCTGTATTGTAACGTCACCTTCTTATATGGCCAATATGCAAATAATTGCGCCATTTGGAAATGACATTGTACAGTTTCAGATAGATTTCCCGGTGGCTGAATATAATATAACGTTAGAGAAATAATCTAGTATTATAAAATAAATTGAATAGATTAAAATTGAACAGAATATAATAGATTATAACTTGAAGTTATTAGAATATTGTATCTTGCATTGTGAAATTTGCATACTATAATTATTTATTTATTGCAATGTCTTTCATATATGAAAAATAACAACAACAAATTATTATATGTATATTTAAACTTACAGGGCAGATATCCAAACCTTTATGCTTTCCTGTAGTTTTTTCCTGAGCTCTGTATCTTTCCTGTAACTGGAATTATGTACTTTTAAAGGAAAACAGACAAATTAAACTAAATATATGTCAGAAATTAAGCCTGTTTCAAACTGTAATCTGTAACTTTTGCCTCTCTAGCACCATCTCTGTTTGAAAATAAAATAAAATTGCAGGTTACTTACAAACTTTTCTTTATGTATGTTGAAATCAATTAAAGTCAAAAACCCGACAGAACAAATTATAAATCATTATTATATAACTGTTATATTGTGTATATTACACATTATTAACTTTTTGTTGTAAATCGGGGTAAGTTAAGGTGATTTTGTTGAATGTGTTTTATTTAGTCATTTCCAAATGTGTTTAGGAGAAGAAATAATTCTCTGTATGTTATATATCATACACAGAAAACATATATCCTGATACATGCATTTATATTTGTAAAAAAGCACTATATATATAGAGACAAGTATTCAGATACTGATGAAATAATATTATATATGTCTTACCAATAAGTGCCTTTAGTAAAGTTATAGTGTTAAAGGCGCATGCCGGCAGTTGTCCACCAGATGTCGCTCCATGAGCACATATAAGTTTAAACATCTTTATCTAAAAGACAAACCAAATGTCTAGATACATCAGATTCATTTCATACTCCTGTGTGTTCTTTAAACGTGTTATTAGATCGTTTTATAATGTGATTATATTGGCTATGCTATTGAATTGCAATAGTATTGACAGCTATGTAAAGTATAACATTATATTATATAACATTCTATGGTTACAACAAATGCTGAATATTGTTTTGATGAGAACATAATATTTTCTTTTCTGTGTTGATGTTTTTTTTTTAAGTTAGAGCGTTTCATTAGTCAGACAAATTGGACGGGCCCATGAATTTAAGATGTGTCACTGTTTTTGGTCTATATTTCCGGAAGAGAAAAACTGTATGTTTGTTAATGTATATCTGCTAAAGAACTTGCCTATAGAGGCATATAGACTTCATAGCTATAGCCACAAAACACAAAGTTTGATTTCAAAGGGTCTCTTGGTGACCAGTGACAGAGTAACAACAAACTCTGTTATAAATCACAACTTTTGCATGTTTTTTTGATGATATTTATTAACATCTATCGACACAGAAACACAGACTATATGTTACAATGTGCAACAGTAAATAAGGACAAAATCGGCTCAAAACTGGGTCGTATTTCTACAGCACACAGATGGAAAAACTAAAGCACTGATGAAGCCGGTCAGCCTTCGGTCGTGTTTTGACATATTATACAGAGTTTACAGAGTATTTTGCCAGGTTTCATTAAACATTAATTTCAATAGATTTGAGCCATGCTACACTAACATACACAAAACCGCCCACATCGCCGGCGGAGTAAAAATTAATGTGCACAAGCTATAATACATGGCACACTATCAAAGTAAAATAATAAAATATATTTACAATTAATAAACACGCTTTCTTTTGTCCCTCTCCATGTTTTAAACTTATCTGAACTCTTCCAAGATAAATTAATATTGATGGCTAATGTACATGCAGACTGACTTTCTACAACAATCGTTTATTTGTTGAAAGATGAAGACACATTTGTGAAATACATTCTCGGGGGAAAATATTATCATAATATCGTAGTGTTAAGTCAAAGAAACACAAGTACTGCATTTCTTTCATTTAATTTCGATAATGTAGTACAGACAACCATGACAAACTAGTACGTTTCAAATCAGTCCTTTTTAGAACAGGTAAGTAATGTTTATGTTGGTTTTTAAGAAGCACTTTCACAAAAAGTGCAACTCTACAGGTTTCCTAAACAGATACTTTGTTTTTCCATTTGACGGGGTAAAAAATGACAATAACACTGAGTAATAATTTCTTAAGTGCTTCCAAAGAAACGTTTCCACACTGGCAGTCCGTGAGGAACAGAAGAAAGTGAGATCTTAGATGAAAACACTTTTCCACAGTGCAGGCTTCTACAAATCCCTATTTCTCCCAGTTTAGCTCCTCTGTGCCGGCCATTAGGGTTCGCAAATCAGGCAAGAATGACACCGAAGATTTTGAACTAACACAATCATACACATGCACACAAACATTTACTATGTACGAAGACGAAAAGGCTCGCAACAGTCCGCGAGGCCCTTTATGAAGAAGAAGTGATATTTCCAGTGGACACTATGGTTTCCCTGGGCGAATATTCGGGCTCCTCCTTATTTGGGTGCGAGGAGTTGTCAGACTTACTCCGGCTGAACTCGGCGCCCATAATGGGCCTGGAGAACTTTCCAGAGGGCTGGCTGCAGATTCCACAGTGGAGCATTTTGATGAAGGCCCGGCGCATCTCGTTGCTGGTCAGGGTGTAGAT
>JAZGTK010010020.1:0-16736 GCA_036877625.1 Ambastaia sidthimunki | reverse complement strand
CAGTGTTGGCATTTGTGTTGATCTGTGAAGACAGTCCTGAGCTCTCCACATCTCATGTTCTCCTCCACCTTGTTGAAGTCCACTGAATGCTCCCAGCATGAGGAAGAGCCCTCAGGCTCCACGCAACAATGTCTCATTCTTCCCGCTCCCCAAGTTTGGACAAATGGCCATTTGCTTGGTTTTCTGACACGATCCCATGGCAACTGCTCATTCCTTTGATTGTGAAAAGGCTGTGGGGATTGGCTGAGGCCCAGTGCCAGTTTATTGGTGGGCAGGGCTGAGCTCATCTCAGAAAGTCTTCTCTCAATTAAGATGACTGGACATCCTCTGATCACAGTTTTAAGTTTGTAGATAACATTTGTTGGTTTCTTAAAAGTGTGTTGTCATCAGAGTGCGTGTATGGTTAATAGTAGTAACAAAAGCACATGGCTGCTGTTTTTGTTGATTTGTGTCAGCAACAGTTTGTTGAAAATATGTGGATTGTTTCTCTAGCAGATGTTTTTGAAACTTTTAAACTGTGGCTGAGCTTGTACACATACAGATGTATCAGATCATTTAAAATACAGCTGATAGCCAGTGTTTGGTTCAGCACAGCACATTTGTTAAGTTCTTGAATTATATAAGAGCTCAACATAATGATAGGAACAAAAATTGGGATATGCAAAAAGTTTGTTAAATTCTTTTAAGTGGTGCTGCAAAAACTTTGTTCTTCAGTTGTTCTAAGATTGGTATAGAGAACTTTCATTGGTATTTATACTGAATAATCAGAATTTACTATTGTTGCAACATTTTAGTAACAACACATTTCTGCTTATTATAACAATTTTACGTCACAATAAGAATCTGATTTCATGCTTGACTGTTAACTGTGTCTCAGCACTCTACACTTCCACCATCTTCCCCACGTTTACAATCCTTTATTTATTCTTGTGAATGATTTTACTTTCTTTCTGATTGATTTAATGGATCTCTCTCTCTCGCTCTCTCTCTCTTTCTATCTTTCTCTTTCTAAACCAGTCTGATGATGAGACTGACCCAGAAGAAAGGGATCACTTTCTACAGCAGCTCTATAAATTCATGGAGGACAGAGGTAATGTTTGCATAGTAAAACATCCAATTAAATTTGGCATTAACAGTTTTCATGGAGGTCCAAATTTAGATTACTCTTTTTCTGTAGTCTTTGACCTGACAGTCTTTTTTAGAAGGATCACATGATCAGCTAACACTTCTCTGCTTCATTTTTCTTCCAGGGACGTCAATTAACAAACCTCCAGTGCTTGGCTACAAGGATCTGAACCTCTTCAAACTCTTCCGGCTGGTCCATCATCATGGTGGCTGTGACCATGTTAGTCGACTTTACTTTCTCACCATCTGTTTATTGTTTATCTCAGCCAGTGAGAAATGAGAAGCTTGTTCAAAGAGAGGCAGAAGTTGACCATTGATTGAATCTCAGTTTACTGAGCTGGACGTAGTTTATGAAGTTATATGAAATATGTAACGCAAGTATTTGGGGAGATTGCAGTGGTGATATTCTGAGAATGTCTTTCTCTGGATGTGGCAAACAGATGTGTGTAACACTATGAGCTCTGTGCAGTGAGGAAGAAGAGTTTGGTAATACCGCTGTGTGTGGATGTTCACAGATTGAAAGCGGATCTGTTTGGAAACAGATCTACATGGATCTCGGCATCCCGGTTCTGAACTCCGCTGCCTCTTACAATGTGAAAACTGCATACAAAAAGTAAGTGCATGCTTGCATTTCCTGCTGCGTGTGTCAGCACACAGTGTGTCATAGCCTAGCAAAAATCTTTCTGTATAGCGAGCAGAGAAATCCTGCACTGTGGAAGATGACTTACTGCATTCACGTAGATGTTCCGGGTAGTACCTGTAGTATGATGTCAATCACCTTACAGAATTTCACCTTGTCCTTCAGTGTATATAACATGAAACATGTTTACAGTATATACTCTTATAACGGATGACTGGCATCGAGTGTGCACGCTAGCTATTTGGTTAGAATGAGTCAGTGTTTTGTTTTCATGTGTGAGAAATGCCGTATGCTAATTGTGACCGCATTGTTCAGTAGTGTTGAGAAACCATCAACTGCGTGATATAGTAGTTACATACCTTCAATCACCTTCATCAGGAGTCCTCAGACTGCTGTCAGTCATCTCTCTCAATCTTCTCTCCATTAGGAAGTCACAGAAGTGTAATAGATTTGTGTTTATCTGTTGAAGACAGACACATCAGTGCTGTGTGTCCTGCTGTCCTTTACTGTGTTCCAAACTTAATGTGAAAAGAGCTTTTATCTTCTGTTGTAATCAACAGTTCACCACATGCTGTCCACACACAAAATACAGACAACCCAGAATATTCCTTTAATCTGAATCTACTGAGTGTTTGAGTATAACAACTGCTTCTCTGTTCTGGACATCAGGTACCTGTACGGATTTGAGGAGTACTGCCGCTCCGCACAGATACAGTTCAGGACGATACACCACAACGATCCGCGGCCCGAAAGCCCACCAGAGGTGGAGAGGATCAGACCCGTGAAGAACCAGAGCGAGGAGACGCCGGAAATGATGCAGCCGGTCAAAGCGGAGCCTGCGATCAGCGCAGACGGAGAGGAGTCAGACGCAGACAGCGATAAGGGACTTAAAGATCTCTGCTCACCCAGAGTGAGTGTCTGTCGGCTGCTGTGGGATTGTCATACAGGTTGAGGCGCGAGCCACAGAGTTACTGATGAATTTATGAGCTGTGGGAGCTGGAGGAGATGCACATGATGATGCCAGAGAACGGTTTCGCTTTCATGATCTGATGTCACGTGATGTTACGCTTCTCTTGGCTGTCTGACTCGCATCTTTCAGTTTCATTGATTAACGGCTGTGGCTGTCAGGATGTAATTTCAACACAAATGTTTGACCAGAACTGAACTTTTGAATGTTACAGAAAAAAAGCCAGATGGAAAAAGCATGAATAATAAGATTATGCTAAACTTTCCTCCTAGAGGATAGATCTGTTGTGATCTGATATCCTGTTGCCTCAGTGCTAATTTATAACCACATGCAGATTTTCTACTTGTGTAATTTCAGTGGCATTAACTAAATCAAACTGAATTGCAAATGTCCATGACTGTCCATGAGTGTTTTAAAGAGCTTGCAGGCTGTAGCTTTGCAAACAGGAAGTCTGGTCACCTTCATCTGATGGAGGATGTTTTGTCTGTCCAGCAGTGCAGTTTAACCAGATTTAGTTTGAATTGCTTTGATAATGTCACAAACCGTGTTTATAATTTGAAGTACACTATAGACTTCACATCAGTAATGAGTGACTGTTCTCTCGTCAGGGCCGGCGGAGCTGCACTGTGACTCCTGTGAGAGCAGAGAGCAGAGATTCTGTGAAGCAGGAGAAGAAGGAGGAGTCACCCAGAGCAGCAGAGGGCAGTGAAGAGGAGAAAACCGACACGGAGAATCCTGGGAAACGACGCAGCCTTCGCCACGAGGAGTCTGATAAAGACTCTGATGAAGAGCTGGAGGATGATGAAGATGAGGAGGATGATGGAGAGAGACCCAGACTCAGGGACAGGTACTTCAAGTTGTTGTAATCCAACGGTTTTATTTGTTTACAATATATAAGTAAACTTTTAACTCTGGAATTGTGGCTTTCCAGCAGAGTCATAGATGATGACATCAGAGAACGGTTTCGCTTTCATGACTGATGTCATGTGATGTCACTCTTCTCTTGGCTGTCTGATTAATCTCTGCATTTCAACATGAATCATTTCAGTCTTTTTGAAATGAGCCTCGTTCCACACATTTGCAGCTTTTTGTTCCTCACAGTCAACTGTTAAAGTTTTACAGGACCATTGTCAATGCCGCCTCTTGATACTCTACCTTTAACATTTCTAGCTCACAGTCTTTGCACATATATAATATTAAATAGATGTTATTGTGCTTGTGGTTGAAATAACGATACTGTGGTACTTTCAAAATCAACCGTTTTTTAACGGTATGGTCTGAGTGCGCTGGAGTATAAAGTACATTAATACAATGCTTTTCATTTGAATAAACAAGTTCTCTTAAATCTCATCTTTGTGTCCATGACTGTGTGTGTTTGGTTAAACCACACTGCGTGTTGAAGAAGAGTCTGATGGATTGTGTTTGACAGAGATGTAAGAGGAGATGAGGAAGGCTGTGAAGACTCTCTGGCCGGCACTAAAGTCAGAGTGAAATACGGCAAAGGAAAGACACAGAAGATCTATGAGGCCCACATCAAAAACACAGAGACTGATGATGGAGAGGTTCTGTACCTGGTCCATTACTACGGCTGGAACGTGAGGTCAGACATCCACATGCCTTTATGATGTGTGTGTTTGGACAGGAAATGAGGTCATAGATGATGATAGCGGAGAATGGTTTCGCTAACATTACTGATCTTGTGATGTCACTCTTCTCTTGGCTGTCTGATTAACCTCTGCTCCAGTTTTCAGATGGTCAACTTTGTCACTGTAAACTTTTACTGTAACTTGTTAAGCTCCAATATATAAATATTTGAAATTCAATTTGTTGGCATATGTCTGAAAAGATCACTAATATTAAACATCATTCAACTTTGAAATGTGTTTCTGAATTTATTATTTGTTTATATCTGTATATATTGGTTGTTTCTGACAGATATGACGAGTGGGTGAAAGCTGACAGAATAATATGGCCTGTCGATAAAGGCGGAACAAAGAGAAAACAAAAGAAAAAAGTGAAGGTGAGTGACAATCCATGTAAAATAAAACACTTGTGTGTTTTTCTTGTGTTCAGTCAGGAATCTGTTGTGTTTATGTCTTAGCAGAGACAGATGATGATATCAGAGAACGGTTTCGCTTTCATGACTGATGTCATGTGATGTCACTCTTCTCTTGGCTGTCTGATTAATCTCTGCATTTCAACATGAATAAGTTATTTCATGTTGCTTTTAAAATAAGTCATGTTCTACACTTTTGTTGCTTTGTGTTTGAAGTCAACTAACACCAAAAACTATTTAGTTTAACATGGCGACTTTCAAAACTCTCTCTGGTCTGTTCTACAGTATCTTTAAGATTTCTGTGTGTAACTTTCTTGCCTAGTAGCATAGCTCACACTGTTGAGTGACAATCCATCTAACAAAAAATAAAAAACTAATACAACCATTTATTAAAACTCCTTTGAAATATTCTGAGGCCTGCATCATTCTATTACAGAATAAAGAAGATGGGGAGAAAGAGGAGGATAAGCAGGTCAGGGTAAGACGTGGTCGTCCTCCGTTGAAATCCACCCCTCCAGGCCCATCCCACAGCATGTCCAAGACACCCAGCAGTGAGGGCCGATCCAGCAGCAAGAACTCACAGCCCACAGATACCGCTGTCCTGCCTAATGGAGAGGGTACAATCAGATGCTTTCATACAGTGAGACTATCTTGATGTTCTGTTGAATATTGTCACTGTTGAGACTGACAGGTAAAATATCTGGACAGGTACACCACGTAGACGCACACGGAGAACTTCTGGGATGTATGATTCTGACAGAGGCTCTAATGGTACGTACAAAGTGTGGCTAGTTCCTCTCTGAGCTTACATGCTTATTGACGTTTGTAGATTAGTGATATCTGATTGGAGAACAAAGTTCTTTTAACTTAGTTTTTTTATTTTGCATGATGCATGATTATGGATTAATGGGTCTCTGTTGATTTACATTGTTGTTCTTAGATTCAGGAAACTCCTCAGATGATAGTGAATGTGAGGACTCTTGTGAGAAGAAACCAGAATGGATGGAAAGAACTGATCCACCACCCACAGAAAAACAAGAAGTGGAAGAAGATCTTCAGAAAGAGAACAGAATTCCAGAACCTGCGCAGGCCGAGTCAGAACATCCCAGCAGCCCTCCAGAGATGCCCAACTTCCAGAAGAGTGAGAAACCTGAAGACGACACGTCGCCGTTTCCAGAGCCAGATGATGGATCTCCTAAATCAAGAGCGAAGCGGCCTCATCTGAGAGAACCGGGCTTAGAGACACCCACAAAAACACCTGCAACTGCTGATCACTCAGATAGCAAAGAACCCTCCACTCCTTTCCAGCCTGTGAATAAATCGCAGGAATCACCACAGAGCAGCACAGCAGAGAGAATACTGGAGACAGCCGGCTCAGATACAGACTCCGCTACAGAGGACGTCGGCCCTCCAGAAAGAAGCTGTGCCTTAAAACGCAAAACCACCGAACAACGGACACCGGAGAAGAAGGTTCGCCTGGACAGAAGAGAAGAAACTAAAATGCTGTCCCCACTCCTGGAAAAGTCAGACACTGCTCAGAAACCTGAAGAACGTCCTACCCCATTGCTGTCATCATCCAGGAAGGATCTGGAGATGAAATCTGAGATGCCCGCTCTGACCAGAGAAGTGCACAGCAGTGTAGAACCTCTGTGTCCAGAGCTTGAAGAACCTTCAGCAGATACAAACGAAGAGATGATGCCTCAGATCGGCCCTGAAGCTCTAGTCTGCCATGAAGTGGACCTTGACGACCCAGAGGAGAAAGACAAACCTTCTGGTGAAGAGTTACTGATGATGATGAAGGAAGAGAAAGCTCAGCTTCAGTCTCTGGAGTCTTCTGACCACCTTTCTCATGTTCTGACTTCAGTGGGACCTCAGCGTTTCTTCTCCCCGTCTTCTGCACCCAGCCCAGATGAGTCCCACAGTACTAAGAGCGAAAGCGATGCCACTATCGAGGTGGACAGTGTGGCTGAATCACAGGAAGGTCTTGGAGAGAACGAGTCTACCCACAGCTTTGATGCAAGTGCCAGTTCCAGCACCTCCAGCATCTCACTACAGGAGCGAGACGGAAAGGACAGAGGTCAGTCAGATGTTTCTTAATATTTACATTTTTAAGCTGCAATTTGTAACTTTTTTTTGGTTAAAAAATGAACAAAAGTCAGTTATTAAACATCTTCTTGCATTACCCTGATTCACAACAGTAAGTTTATAATAATGATTTATAATTTGAGCTGTCTGGTCTGATTTACCAGGATATGTAGTTTGAGTTGTGGTTGCTTCACGTCTGTAAACAGAAGATTCAGATCGTGTGAGGGAGCTGGAATGCTGCAGTGTTTGTAACTTGTGTTTACAGCAGTTGTTTAGAATTTAAACTTTGAAAAATATTATGCAAGTAACCTGCAATTTTATGTTTCAAACAGAGATGTGTGTTTTCAGATTTCAGCTTTAACAAAGTATTTCGGTTTCGCTTGTGTGTCATTGGGGATTTTGTCTCAATCTGAATTTTCAGGTCAGAAAAGATTATTAGATTGCTCTGCCACCTCATCGGCCAAGAAGCTGAAACGCAGCCAGAAACGTTCGAGCGCGGTCTGTAAAACGGAGAAGAACGGAGCAGGTGAGTTACTGCATCTGCTACCCTTCATGTGTTTGTGAGTGTTGGATGCATGAGAAATGAAGGTTTGTAAAAACAGCATGAGGTCAGATGATGATATCAGAGAACGGTTTCGCTTACATCACTGATGTCACGTGATGTCACTCTTCTCTTGGCTGTCTGATTAACCTCTGCTCCAGTTTTCAGACATTCAACTTTGTCACAGTGCACTTTTTGCCTTATTGTTTGCTGTTTATAAAGCAAGCATAATGTTGCTCATACTTACCGAGTGTAACTGGAATTGTACTACACATGACTGATACGAATGTGCAGTTTGGGACATTTAAAAAAGCATAATATTGTCAGTATTATGGTTATGTTTATCGTCTTATGTTGTGTCAGGTTTAAGTCTTGCCTGTGTTTTTGTTATTTAATGTCTTCAGGTCACAGCAGTGACAGTGAGGACCTGTCTGCTGTGGACGGCTCTAATAAGCTGTGTACCCCAGTGAAGCACTCCAGCCTGCCCAAGAGCCAGAAGCTTTCTCCATCACCTGCTCTGCTTTCCCCCAGCAGTAAAGACGCAGAGAAAGACAAGCACAGAGAGAAGCCGTCCGTCCCCTCCCCTCGCACACATAAGTGGTCCTGCCAGCTGAGTGAGTTTCAGACTGTTTGAAAGTTAAATGGACAGCTTGTGGTTTCTGCTGCTTCACGATGTTCTCATCGCATTCTCATCACTCAAGACATCCATTGTGCAACTTCTGACAAACTGACAATGTAAACTGTACTGTGAGACCTGGTTATGCTTCATTTTTGTTTTAAATGTCAGATGTAATTGACTCGCGTGGTTACAGTGTTACAGTATGTAGTTTAACGTTAAACACATCAGAGGTTATGTGCTTAATAAATCATGGTTGCATATTGCAAAATATGAAGTAAAGCTTGCTGAAGTTTCCCCAAGCTAAACTTTTATTTTTGCTAAAGTCTGTTTCTGAAAAAGTTTGTTTTTAGATCAGTGATGTTTTTGTATCGTTTATACATTCTCAAACTGCACTTAAACTCTCGTGTCGTTATCTGTGTGGATTCATGGGAATGTTGTCCTGACTGCTTCCTGCTTCTGTGTTTGACAGCTGATCTGGACAACATGTCGAGTGCCGAGCGGATTTCATTCCTGCAGGAGAAGCTGCAGGAAATCAGGAAGTATTACATGTCACTGAAGTCAGAGGTGGCTTCCATCGACAGGAGGCGGAAGAGGTTAAAAAAGAAGGAAAGAGAAGGTAAGACTGCAGTTTGATATGCTTTAGTAGCACAAAACTTCTTTGATCACTTAATGACGAGCTTCTCAGTGTTAGTGTGGCAGTTGAGTGTCATGGCCACTGACAGATGATTCTGTGCACCACTGTTTGTTTGTTTTTTTCGTTTCTTCATGTCATTGTCAGAAATAAATCATTTGACCTTTGACTTCTGATCTGCAGTGTCTCACACCACAGCGTCCACATCATCAGGCTCATCTGACACGGGCATGAGTCCGTCTTCAGCTTCCCCCACTCAGAACACTGTGGCTGTGGAGTGCAGGTGATGTCACGCCTGTGCCCCGCCCCCTGCCCCGCCTCTGCCTTTTCAGCATCCCGCTGCTGCCTCACGCATACTGATGAGTCAGAGCAAGCAGCCAATAGCACTAGACTGCCTGCCTCCTGATTCCTATTGGCCGCTCCCACCTTCTGCACTTTGTAAACTGATCCCGCCTCCACTCGCTCGGTGTCTGCAGCACAGGGAACGGATTCCACACGAGGTTTGAATGTAATCTGTGAAATCCAACTTACGGTTTATCCATCCAGAAAGAGTACGACGGCACTTTCCATTTAATTCTCCAAAACCTGAATTAGGACACGCCATAGTCAATCATTTTCAGAACATGGTCTGAGGTCACTAGGTAATAGTCACTTAACCAGCTGGACATGGTTATTCAATGAAAGGTCAATTGTAATGTACTTACTCCGTTAGAACTGCCAAAGTACACAAGTTACAGCAGAGTTGCCCTATTTTGGAAAAGCAGGACAAAGTCGATTGCGAACGGAAATGTAGTTTACTGAAAACCACAGCCAGTGTCTTCCACTTATCTTGGTGTGCGAGTGCAGAGATTTATGCAAAAACCTATTTTTGTTGACTTTTTAAGAAAATAGAAAATGAAAAGGAAGAAAAAAACTTGGGAAAATGTTTACAGTGGAACACGGGACAGATCTGTTTTCAGTGACCTCATTTCCTTTGCAAGTTGTATTTTGTCTTTTTATATGTAATTGCAGAGTTTTATTTTAGTATGAAAAATTTCAAAAAGAATATAATCACAGCCGTGAAGTTATTTAATGAAAGATTTCTAGAGCTGAAATGTTTGTGTAAAATAAAGATCTTTCAACTTGTTAAATATATTTATTCAGTCTGTGGACAGTGTTTTTGTATTTTGGTGGGTAGAAGGAAAACAAGAATGTTGTGGGTCATTTTGATGGTTTGAGTGTGATGTCATCATTGGGTAGCTACTGTGCAGTAAACGGTGTCTCTTCCGTTCAGTTTCTCTAGTTTGGGCTCTAATATCTGGAGATTTTCCAAGACCTTTTTAAAACACCGGATATCGGTGATCAGATTTTGCTCCCCCTGATTTTCTTTATTTTTTCTTTTTTTAAATCCCTGACGATTTAATAAATCAGTTTCTTATCACACAGGTATGTTAAGCCCGGGGGTTTCTTACTCCTACTTCTGTAAATAGATCTTCCAAAACCATGTATTTGAAAAATACATTTTACACAAACTGTAAAAATGATTTGTATTATTTTTAAACAGTACACATTTGTATATGAACTTTCCTTTTCTATGTTAAGGTGGTAAAAGCATTAGCACATCTGTATATAATCCACCATTTAGGAACCTAAACGCAGTCGCCTGGAGTGATGAACACACGCCTGTGCTGAACATTTTATGCTGTAGGCATCAATTCACTGATGAGATAAAATTGTGAAAACTTGTTTCCCTGTGACTTCAGTTTATTTACAGATTTCTGGACTGAGTGGAATGAAGGCATTAGGTTCCTCCATAAAGCCATTGTATCTTTATGTAAAATAAGAGTTCTCATTTCTAATAAAGTTTTGAAATATTCAGAATCATTACTTTTACTGTCTTTATTTGCTTTCATTGTAACAAAAACATCAAAAATTTTTTTACAAAAATCAAAACATGAAGAACTGTGTTAATGTTTTTGGTAACACTTTACACTAAGGTTCCATTTAACAACACTGGCATGTATGTAACAGCTGAAAATCACACGTTTAATCTGCAAAAGAAGTTTACTGCACGATGAACTAAGATGAGCAATTAATGAACAATGTTATTACATTAACAATGATTACTGTTATAAAAATAAAATGTTAATTGTTAGCCCATGTTAACTGATCTAATGCTAATGAATTGAACCTTACTGAAAAGTGTAACTTTTTAAAAACATTTTTAATGAATTTGCACAAAACCTGCATGTCCATCAACACTACAGTGTCTGTCCTGTGTGAAAGGAAACCCCCAAAATCAATCTGAAGATCTGATGGAGAACTTCTGATGCTTTCACCCACGTCTCTGTCCTCTGCAGTGTGAGCTCCAGCTGAGAAGGTCCCTCAACACACTGAGAGTTTGGCATATTGGTGTAGAGTCCATTGGGACAGTTGATTACCGCGGCTGTCCTAACAGTCCAGCTTTAGCAGCCAAAGCTTCATTCTGCTGGATGTGATACTCCTGGAAGCGCATGGAGATCCTCTGCGTCATCTTCAGATACTTCTGTAAGCAGCTCTCAGAACACGTGCTCTGAAAGACACGCTCATATAAATGATCACAGTGAGAGGATCACGGTGAGAGGATGAAGGTTACACACCTCCTCAGGTTTGACTTCTCTTGCACTGAAATCTTTCACACAATCCATGAAACAGTTTTCTGTCAGTTTGTTGTAGGTGCCCAAAAACTCTTTGAACTGCAAAATGGAAAGATGAACAATGTCACTGAAAACCATTTTATAACCATCACAAGAGTGTAAATGTCATTGTGTCTGTAAGACTCTTATTACCTGTTTGATCTGATCTGATTCAGTGACCTGAGCTGCCATGGTTACAATATTATGGGATGCTGTGGATGAGACTATATTAACAAAACCCATATTATTAACTTCATCTCATAACACAAATACTGCAGCAAGACCTTTACTGTCCTAATAGAGGCCTCGCATTTCTCACGCTAGATTAGCCTTTAGCATTATCTGACATTTCTAAAACTACATATGTAAAACATGTCTTTAAAAATAATGCTTAAATAAAATACAATTGACAATAACTTTGCCAAGATTACCGTTGATTCATTAAAGCCACACGTCACCCGAGCTGTCAGAGGTTTGAAGGGCACGTGAAACATCCACTGACTCACCGGCACTTTACTACAAAATAAACGTCCTTATTATAGAAACCTACATTTCAACTAAACACGCCTTTACATGTTTACTCAAACTAATTTAATAATAACTCATTGTGATCTTACATATTTTATTGTTTATCAACATATTCTTAATTAAATGTGTTTTTAAAAGAATTTGTTTGCTTTAATTACCAAAACAGTTTTAAAATGTTACAATATTGGATATTATAAATATTTGTATCACTCCTGATGACATGAGGTGTCAGTCTCAAAATCACTGCACTGAGATCAGTGCTGTAAATCTGATGTCTCTGGATCGAAAGAGACTTTTATTGTGAAACGTGAATAAAGTCGTGGCTTTGGTTTCTGTTTCACAGATTCGTCAACTTTCTGTTGTCAACAGCAACCGTCGCTGTACAGTAAGTTCATCTACAGTTTATACTACATCACACACAGTGTGACATCTTTTTAACATGCAGTCTGACTTTAACACTTTGAATAGGAAGTAAACTGGTGTTGATTTGTAATATGACAATATTTAAATATGGGAATATAAAAAGAAGTGTTAGTGATGAACACGTGTCTGTGTGATGAAAACATTACAGTTATCACTTCATCCATCTTTTCATCTTTACAGTAAACAGTTATAAATGCTGGATCTGTTATTATTAATTACATTGCTTTTGGATTTTAAAGTGAGTGAAGTGAGTGACCAGCTTTGGGTTTGAGTGTTTGTTACTGATATTAGATTTGAAATGGACTCGTGTGTGTGTTATAATAAAAAGACTGTAACTGATGTTGATGAAATCAAGAAACAGATTTTTACAGAATATTCCCCTCGCTGTTCATTCACATCTGTAGGTGGGATTATTTGGTTTTACATTAGTGCTGACGACAGATGTCATTTTCTTTAAGAGCCACTGGATGGCAGTAGCGTCACATCGAGGGACCCTAACATACTGTAAACCCACTTTCCCAGTAATCATGCTAGTGTAGATTTTAATATAAGCAGAGGTTATGAGAATCCATTAAAACTGAATCCATTCAAATTCTGATATCTTCCAAGACTGTCTGGGCGGTTGAAACTTTTTTGGCAAATGTTATTTTATTTGGCAAATGTTATTCTATGCATGCACAGTTTTGAATTATATCTTTGTAAAATGGTTTACTAAACATTGAAAAATGAACATTATAATACACACAGCATTTTGTCATTATTATTGTTGCCATTAATCTTTTTATTAACCTGTTGATGTCAGATCATATAAGTAGTTTGTAGTATACAGTCATGTTTTGGCAAAAGAGAAATGTTTTATTTCGATGACTGCTGTGTGTAGTTTTCAGTATATTGTTTTTGGTCTTAAATATTTTATGTTTTTTTTTAAATGGCATTCTGCACTGATTCCATGGCCACAGGCTTTGGAAAAAACAGCCTGGTTTTGGTTTCCTGGGGAAGAGCCAGCAGTGATCAGCTCAGGGTAGAACATGTTCTACAATTCCACACCAGGAATATATCCAGAAACATCTTCCCTTTAGACATCAGACACCATCATTCAAGCAGTCTGTCACCCTCCAGCATAAACTGAAGACTCACTTATGCGCTAAAATCAATTAAGACAAAACACAGTTGTGTTGAAAGGGGCGTCCCTGCCGAACAGCTGTGTAAATACCTGCAGTTTAAGCTCTCTCCCCCTCACGCTGTTTTGCTCTGTTAGCTTTTGTCAGGGCTGAGGCTTGTTATCAGAAAGGCTTTGGGCATGTTAGCACAGGCTGACCTGAGAAAACAGCTGCATTAGTGTCTTAGCGGTTAGTGTCTTTTAAATAGCCTTTGTATGGCTGAGTTACACAAGGTTGTGTAACAGGTTGCATGTGCTAGATTGGCCACTAAATGTTTATTTCTCCTGCTGTGTCTTTTCTCCAGTGTGATGGGAATTTAGGTTCACTGCCACTCGCAGATCCATCTAAAACGTGGAAGAATTTTCCCACCTGTATCTAATCTTCAGCTCCTGTAGTCTCACACGATTGTTTCCCAGATGCAAAAGCTCTGTTCTCATGTGTGGATGAACACTTAATTATGACTTGCATGTTCTTGCAGAATGTTGTTCTTGGCGTGTGAATGATCATTACGAGCACTGGATCTGTTTTCTCATGCTTGCTCGACCCAAATACAAGCACAATGTGCTCCAAATGTGGATTTGATAACACATTTAGGAAATGTAGAAATGATATTCTAAAGAACATCAGTTTAAAAGTGAAGGATGTTTTGCAGGGGCCTTCGTGTGAGGTGGTGGGAAATGTCTGTTTTAAAATGTCTGTATTTACTGACTCCATTTTGTCACTTGTGCGCATCAGTCTGGTCGTCATGGCAACTGTTTCAGTGGTGGCATCGCTCTGTTCATCTGTCTGGTCATCAGACTCTCTTTCCACTGAAACTATTTTTAGTGAAACTTCTTTTTGTTTCTGTACATCATCATCATCATCATTAAACAGACAGAGAGTGAGAGAGATTGTGTCCTGTCTAATCGATTATAAACCAGCAGGAAATGAGTACAGATACTGGTTTAAACGTCAGGATACACCTAATAACTTTGTCAAGGGTAAATGTAGCTTGTGTTACTGTGTTCTGTCACTGTCTGAAATGTCAACCACCCGTTTGGTCAAGACAGCATCATAATAAGCACATAAGATTAATATTTGATAGCATTTCCTGCTCTGACTGGTTTGATTACTTCTATATATATATATATAGAGAGAGAGAGAGAGAGAGAGAGWGTTAGTGGAGTGCTCTGAATATTGTGCATTTAAAGTTATGAATGATGCTTTTCCCGTGGTCTTACCCCATCAAACATTTATGGCCAGGAGCTCTTTTGCAGGTGTTTTTATGGCTTGTTTTTGTGCAGTCCAAGAAACATTTGCTACAGAATAAACACAATCATTAAATCAAACATACCATAAAAGACAAATTCATAATCTGGCTTGTTTTTGTAACATTAACCTGTACTGTGATCGCAACACATCTGCAGTGGATTGTGCTGTGATGTCAGGAGTCTGTCTGCATCCAGCCGGGATGCCCTTTCTGATACAAATGCCAGATTTATTATAAGCCTCTTTACCTGCAGAGACCCCCATCACTGTTGATGTCTGCTGGGGGGTGCATGGGTCACATGTTGTGTGTCACAGTTTAAAGAATGCACAAACGCTGGCCGGGCCTGTGCAGGCTGGGCTAATGCATTTTGTTAGGTAGGCTTAGTTCTTTTCTGTTTTTACCCCATATTGCTTGTAATGCGTTAGAGCTCTGGCACACCTCTGCTCTTAAAGGCCATTTCCTGCAGTGCTGTGTGGAGTTTAATGCGTGTGTGTTTTTCTGCAGTAAACTAGCAGCAGTCTGGCACTGCGTGTCTGGCAGGATTATTATAAGACTCAGATTTAAACACTGAGTTTTGTTTGCAGATCTGTGTTTGGAGTCATTTAAAAGTCCGTGACATCACAGCTGATGTTTTGCAGCTGTGGACGCGTGTCGGTTTGACGTCACGCTGCAGCTGATGGTGATCAGAATGTGTGTGCTCACGCCGAGCTGTTGTTTACGTCTCGCTTTTCCATGTTGTAATGTATGTATTTCAGGAATCCTGCTGTTTGTCAGGCTCTGGGGCTGATGGAGGTGCAGACTGAAACACGGCTGTTATTGTATTTGGAGGAGTACGCTGTCTTTCTCACCTGAAGGAAGTGATTATGGCTGGGAGCTGTTTGGACTGTCAGGGAATACTGTTGTTTTTAAAGGATTGAGAATACTTGTCCTGTATACTTATGTAGCTTATATAGCTTTTGTTTCCTTTTGTCTGCATTCCTCAGTACTGCAGGGAAAACATTCCAGCGTTCCTAACAGAGCTCAGGAAATCCGTGAGATATAAGGTTTCCCTCCGCGTACTGAATTTGACTTTTGCATTTACAGTCAAGGGCCGACAGACTGTTAGAATATTGCTAGATAAACTGTTCACTTGTGTTTATAAACGTCTGGTGTTTATCATGTGTTAAGGGTTTGTGTTGAGTGACGCGGCACACAGGTTTTGTTAGGAACCAGAACCCTGATCTGTGCAGGCTGCTGGGGGAAAGAGATTTGCCATGGCAACGGCCAACAATAACCAACCAGAGCGGTCCAGGTAATAATAGATTGTGTTTTCAGGGTGTACAAAGCACACAACCCCTGACCTCATGTTCCATTGTACACAGTGTGTAACCGTAACGCTGGGCCTTTCCATCTCCAAGCCAAAGAGTGCTTTTGTTTTATATATGGCACACTGCTCGACCATCTTGTCTTTTTCTGTTAAATGTGCTTCAGTAATGTTCCATAAGTAAGTGTCACTTAAAGATGATAAGTGTACATGTTTCGCTGGAGTGTGTTTCTGTCAACAGCTGTTTCTGAACACAGTTTGTGGAGAAGAGCAACATCATGTCATGTGTAGTTTATTTCACCTGTAAGAGTCAAATCTGCAGCTGATGTTAATGAAATAGGAAATCATTTCTGTATCAATACCGGCACAGTGTTTATTGACAGATGTTGGTTAATGTTTTAATGTCTCTCTTTCTGTGGCATTTCTGCTGTTTTAAGAAGCAGATCCTCATACAGTTTGTTCCCCTGGAGTCTGTGAAAGGCAGCGCAGAGCAGTTTGACTCAGTACAGCGTCAGTAGGCTGTTGTGCTCAGTAAATGTTCATATTTATCTTCTGTTGGAATCACTGTGTTAAAGAGAGTGAAGTCACACATCTGTAGGTTACCGAGCTGCTCTGGGACGTCTCTGAGCAGCCTCTGGTTTCTACGGCAACACCGGCCTCTATCAGCTCCATCTGAGGTAAAGCAAATCTGCATATGCATCTGACCGCCCGCCAGCGGCTGAAAGAAAGAGCACTTTGAATGGCTGCCAGGTTTT
>JAZGTK010010019.1:0-16736 GCA_036877625.1 Ambastaia sidthimunki | reverse complement strand
AGATCGTTACAGTGAGTTGCAAGCGATATACTATGCTCTATACAGAGACACGTGTATTCCCATGAGCCTGTTTATGTATTCAGATGATCCACTTATGAATGAATCAAAGATGTTTGCGTTTTAGATGTGCAGTGTTGACTCAGGCGAACACCACATTTGCACAACCGGAAGACTTACGTCATTTATTGTTTTCCATTTCTTAAAATATATTAACATTCCTTGGTGGTTTATTGAACCGTAGTTGCTGCAACGTTGTGGCATTGTAATAATTATTAGACTAAGCAATTATATTTATTCTTTCACAAAGAATACCAAATAATGTTAGAATAACAAAGAATAACTTTCTTTTGAGCTTTTTTATTATAGCTTATGTGAAAACACTCAAACCACTGCGTGGAAAATTTAGTTATTTATAGTTATAGTTGACAGTCATAACATCACCCCTAACTAATTCTAAAATAATGCCCTTATTTTAGTGACTTGTTTTACACATTGATGTATATAAACTGGTTGAAGATATTAAACCAAACATCCTCCACATTTTGTCATACAAAATATATACAACATATTATTCTAAAGGGGGACATCTAAATCCATTATTTAAAAACCTGGGTCTGGTATTTTGTGTCGTTTGGCATATATTCTGTCAAATGTTTGTATGTCCCTATGAACTTATTTTGAGCCACTTTTGGAAAATATTTTGGGCCACATTTAAATGTACTTCCCTATCGATGCAACTGTCCATTTTTGGTCTAGTGACTTTGTCACAAATTTCCAATAATAAAGGTGGTCTATCAAATTAACATGATCTCTTCTCCTACTGTATTTTGATGTTGTTGTTGTTAAAAACAATACCTTTAGTATCATAACATAACATACCACATGTTTGCTAGTGCTTCTTACTTTATTGTAATTCATGTTTCCAGGAAGTCTCAAAACCTTCTGAACTCTTTTCATTGGGTTTCTTCGTCAAGGCCATATGAACACAAATAAAGAACAAAGCAGTCAGAAACAGGAGAGAATAAAGCTATTATAACATCATGTCAGTACATTGTAATACTTGTACGTGCTCCTCCACATACTTTCCAGGTATAATTCACGACCCAATTGTTTTTCAAGTGGGAAAATTATGTAGAACCACGCTTTTTAAAATATGCTAATCATTCATTTTCAGGTGCCAATCAAGTGAGGCGTTTCTGACACTGTACTCGTGAACAGTGGGCGGAGTGGGCGGAGTCAAGCGCAAAGCGGCGAATAAAACCACCGCAGCCCGCGAGCAGACCTCAGTGTGAGGAGAATCATGGACGTAAATTAAGCAAAAAGTTATCATGATAAAAGTTAGGCATTACTTCAAATTGCAGCAACAGCGCCCGTTTTTCCTTGTATATCAACAACTAGTTCATACAGAGTCTGAGGTTTGCTTAAGTTTACATGGCATCGCTCTTTAAACACCAACTACAGTTATACTTTTAACAGAAAGAATGCGCGAGTCAGTTAGCATTAGCCGGCTAGCAGCGTGCTGACAGCGGCGACAGGAGGCGAACAAAAGATTTCTCTGCATTAGTCCGCCTTCACCATCACTCGGCATATGTAGCAGGGGCAATTAACAACACAATGCCCGTGGTACTTTTTCTGATAGACACGTCCGCCTCTATGAACCAGCGCTCCCATCTGGGCATTAGCTATCTGGACATAGCGAAGGGCGCAGTTGAGATTTTCTTGAAGGTAAATAAACACATCTCAGCATTCTTTCACTTTGCCGGAAACTTACTAATACAAAACATCTCCATTCGCTTTCTCTTCACAGCTGAGGAGTAGAGACCCAGCCAGCAGAGGAGACAGATACATGTTAGTGAGTTTCGAGGAAGCGCCGGCTGGAATCAAGGTACAGACTTTTCTCTCCCCAACCCCGTTCAATTTCACTCCAGGTACTTTAATCTTTCGGGTCGTTTTTCATTAATAAACACGACGACTAAATCTGGTGTGAAAATATTTTGTCCAGCATGTATTTGTGTTTAAATATGGCCGACATTTTGTCCAGTGTGGCAGCAGAGAGCTCCGATCTGTATATATGTGTGAGGAAAGAGATGGGGGACGAACCTAACTTTTCACCCAGTGAAAGAGACCCTTGCAGACCTATTTTGACCCTTTCATCAAAGACCCGGCTCGGATCAATAGGGCTGCCTGAGCAGTTCTGATGCTGGGAGCGAGTGGTTTTATGGATCTTTAAAAAGTCATAATTTACCATTTGTTCTGTTGTGTCTTGACATTTCAGGCTGGATGGAAGGACAGTCATGCCACTTTTATGACAGAGCTGAGGAACCTCCAAGCAGCTGGATTGACCACAATTGGCCAGTCTTTAAGGACTGCTTTTGATTTGCTCAATCTCAATAGATTAGTTTCGGGAATAGACAACTATGGACAGGTATGTTCTGGACCAGAGACTGGTATAAAGTCTGTGGCCTGACCCCATGAACCCCTTTCCATATCACACAGTTATACAAGCACCCCATAGGTTCATATTGTGACCAATCCCAAGAATCCCTAATATCACACAGTACTTGTTATAGAATTTGACATGCAGATAAGGACTAGTAAATTATATGTATGTTTAAGTTGTAATTGTTTCAAATTACGCTGGATTGACAAACCTTACATATAGTTTAACATATAGTATTTAGTATAAGTAGAAAGTTGAGTTATAAAACTACAGCACTTGTTTTATTAAAGTAAATAAAATTAGCCACTCTCTTACAAAGTTATGTTTCTGTTTGCTTGTTAGCTTTGTGTTTCATAAAGCTGTGTTTAATATTTAACATAAACGCATTCAAGCTGGCAAGCGGCCTTTATTGTGTTAATGTAAAATGATTTGCATGCCAAAAACAAGATGGGAGGGGGTGGTGTAAGTGACGTTATTTTAGGAACAACACCTGGTCACATTTATATTTTTGTTGTATTTGTACTTTCAACAATTTACAAATACAACTTAATACTAAAAATAGTTGCTAGTAGATGAATCTGCAAATGGATAAACTGTGTTCCCTTGCTGATGAATTCTGTATAGTGCTACACATAAACATTTGTTTCTAAATAAATGTTTTGGAAAACCTCAATACCCAGATAATCCCAGACACTTATGTAAATTTTTGTGTGGAAATTTTGATTATTTTAAGGTTTAGGTGTTTTTGTACTGTTTTTGTTTCTTATTGGCTTGTAATGTGATGACATTCTTGTTCTTGATGTCATAGAAAAAAGGGGTCATTTCATCTTTCCTCTGGCTGCTTGTGATAAATTTAGGCACAGAAATTCTCACTTTATATCACTGTGAATACTTAGTCATGGATCTCTTGATTTCTCATGCACACAATCTTCTCAAAGAGAAGAGGCTTTAAAAGTATTACATAGTGTTTCTAGGTATATGTTATGCGTTTTTATACATCAGAAACTGGGAGCTTTTTGTGCCATGCATTTGTCTGATGAGCTGCATCTCAAGTGCCTGATTTTGTATAGTTGTTTTATAATAGGTATATTGTCTCTTGCTTTGCAGGGTAGAAACCCTTTTTTCTTGGAGCCTGCTATCATTGTGGCCATAACTGATGGCAGCAAGCTGACCAGCAGTTCTGGGGTACAAGACGAGGTGTGTTGTGACTCATCGTCGGGCTTCTATTGAGAGCTTCCTTTTGGGATGTCTTATTGAAATCACTGCAGTGAATTTATGAATCCCTTTCTCTTCTCCAGTTACATTTACCCCTGACAACACCATTGCCAGGAAGTGAGCTGACCAAAGAGCCTTTTCGATGGGACCAGCGACTCTTCTCTTTAGTTCTCCGCATTCCAGGCCACGCCTCACCTGACCCAGAACCAGTGGGTGGAGTTCCACATGACCCCTCCCCTATCACACCCATGTGTGAAGTCACAGGAGGTTTGTGGGTGTTTCTTTAGTTCAAATACTTGCGTTTAGATGGCTTTTCCTAAACACATTATTTTCATAGCAAACTGTTGTGGTTATGAAATTTCTTAATTCTGAAAAGTCAAGTTTAGAGTTCAATACAAGTAATCAAACAATTTGTCTTGATTGGGTGGAAAGTTTTATCTAGCCAATAAATACTCAAAAACCTCAGCACAGTAATATTTTTTATAATAAAACATGGAATATCATTAATTATGATATTCATTATATTTGACATTTAAAGGAAAATGCATTAATGTTCAATTTTGAATTGTGTGCCTCATAAACTTATGGATTAATTTAATATATCCTTTTGATTACTTACTGCATTACTTCAAAGGTTTGCTTTTGTAGTGACTATAACCAGAATCCAGTTTGATGGGGTGGCACGCAGAAACATGTTTACAAGCAAGATTAAAAGTACATAATATTCACAATATTTAAAGGCCACAACTCATGGAGCTGTTAAGTCAGACTTGTCTGTGGTATTTAAGTCTTGTGAAATGGTGTTTGAAAAGAATTGCTGATTTGTGGTGTGTAGATTCTGCTGGAGTTAGGTGTGCTGACTAGTACAGCTGTTTAATAGACAAACTGAACAAAATGGAGAAGAATAGAGTCTCTGCTCATGCTGATCAAATGCTAAACACAATAGAGCAATTAATGTTTCCTGTGTGTGTGCAAATAGTTCTAGTCCCACGATTTGGTGATATAGAAAAGCACAGAAATCCGGTTCTGCTTAAACCAGACAGTGCTTGAAATTAAGTTACTGTTCACTGTCATCTTCAGATACAAATATTTCTGAAATTGTTTTAAAATCAACTTCTAAACTTGTGTATGATGCATTTTCTAGAATTTAACAAACAACTATTTCCACTGTGTTGTCTGTAGGTCGGTCATACAGTGTGTTTTCCCAAAGAATGCTGAACCAGTGCCTGGAGTCTCTAGTGCAGAAGATCCAGAGTGGAGTGGTCATCAATTTTGAGAAGACGGGACCAGACCCATCGCCCACTGAAGGTGAGGACAGCCCAGTGTAACTTAGCAACAGATTAATGTTGTAGTAAACTTTTCAAATGTTTTGTACAGGATGCGTCACAGTAAAGATTAAAGAGGATATGCACTATATAGAAAATATCCAATATACACAAAATGCATAAATGTAGTTATTACATTGATAGTATTTTAATTCCACAGATGCTTAGAAATCTCAATTCAGTTTGGGTGAAAAGCTTGTTTTGTTTTTTTGTTGTTTTTTTCTAGATGGTTCAGTAGAGGTAAAGCATGGACCTCAGCCATGGCACAGTTGTCACAAGCTCATCTATGTCAGACCTAACCCTAAAACTGGTGTTCCTGTGGGCCACTGGCCTATCCCAGAATCCTTTTGGCCTGACCAGAACTCTCCCACTTTGGTATGAGGAAACTGTATGTGTGTGTCTTATCCTGTGTTGTAACTTCAGTTTAATGCTATGTATATCAATACTATAACTTAAATAGTTTGCTGTATATGCTTTTTTGTGAGTCACGTGAGTCTTGGAGGTGCAATAAACCATGTTTACTGTGTGTAATTGTGTACTCCCCTGCAGCCTCCACGCTCAGCTCACCCACACGTGAAGTTCTCATGTGTTGATTCAGAGCCCATGGTGGTGGATAAAGTTCCCTTTGACAAGTACGAATTGGAGCCTTCGCCGCTCACTCAATACATACTGGAGAGGAAATCACCACTAACCTGCTGGCAGGTACACACTCATCTTCAGTCTAGTCATACTAGTCACACCAGACAGTCTGTACAATCACATGCATTTTAGAGAACACACTGCTGTGCTAAACAGTAATTGTTGTATTTTCTCACAGGTTTTTGTGTGTAACAGTGCTAAATATGGGGAACTTGGACAGCCGTTTGGCTATCTGAAGGCCAGCACATCTCTCACCTGCGTCAACTTGTTTGTAATGCCTTATAACTACCCTGTGGTGCTGCCTTTGCTTGGTAAGTTTATCCTTAACATCCTATTTTTCAGACCTCAACATTCAGTTTACATAGTTCATATACAAAATTGAAATTTAATTCTAAGCATTGTGCACCAAATTAGATTAGAACTAGCCACTGATTTGTTTAATTGATAGAACCAACAATCTGATAAAACAAGTGCATTTCTGTATTTCTAGATGACTTAATTACTGTGCATAAATTCAAGCCTCCAGCAAAATGGCGGCAATCTTTTGAAAATTATCTGAAGACAATGCCTCCTTACTACATCACTGTAAGTAATGAAACCACTTTCATTCATGTTAGTATGTGTTTAGCTTGTGGTGTGTGTTTTAGTTCCTTAATATTTACCCTTCCTCTTCCTGGCAGGCCCTGCGGAAAGCACTAAGAATGATGGGAGCTCCAAACCTGTTGGCTGACAACATGGAGTATGGCCTCAGCTACAGTGTTGTGTCCCACCTCAAAAAGCTTAGTCAGCAGGTGCCTACTAAAGACTGCTTACAGTCTTTTTGGAAACTTTGTTGTTAAACGAGTTTAATTGGATTTTGTATACATTACAGGCAAAGATGGAGGCGGACCGAGTTTGCGCATCAGTGGGAAAAAAGGTGGCACCAGAGAGTGGGATTAAACTTCGCTGCAGAAACTCCGCCCTCTCTCTGGCACACAGGAAGGATTTCACACAGCTGCTGCACAGCATTATGGGAGACGGGCCAGCTCTGCCGGTGGAGGCTAATACAAAGGAGTTTGCTGGCTTTCAGCTTGCTGCTCTGAATAGAGTAAGTACATGCCATGCACACAGCATATTTTGTCACACTCAGATACTGCTCACTGTGTGGATGTTTTGTGCTGTTGTCATGAAAATCCACAAAGGATACACAATTGAAGGTTGAATTGAATAAGGTCTCTGTTCTGAGGTAGAGCCCAGGCCCAAAGGCCAAAATGTGCAGTTTCAAAATTTCAAAGTGTCCCAACAGCATATAAGACACATTAAAAGAATAGTTTGACCAGAAATGTAAATGGTATTGTTTTATTTTGACATCATAAAGATTTATCATAGACAATTCTCACTGATTTACAGGACTCATCTTCACTATTCTATCTCTTTTTTTCTCATAGGGTTTGAAACCACAAGTATTGAGGAACCCATATGACATCTCAAGAGCTCATCTGCTGGACCAGCTGAGCCGCATGAGGCGTAACCTTCTGCATGCTAACGTCTGCATTCTGAAAGGGCAAGATCAAGGTAACCTTCAGAGGGCCATGAATGGATATTGATTTTCCTGGAGAAAATCTTGCAGCGGTTTCCTAAGTGCCATGGCAAATTTTTCATTTGTGTTTTATTCATAAAAAGAACTTTGAGCCTTCATCGTTTTGTAGCTGATTGTTTTGAAAATAACCTTATGTTAAATACTATTTACTATTTAACTATTTATATACTATTTATATTTAAATGATGCATTTTTAAAACTGTTAATCACTTTTAATAATACATTTTCCTAGATCAACTTCACAGTGTACCTATAGCTCAGATGGGCAACTATCAGGACTTCCTGAAGCATTGCCCCGCCCTTCTGAGAGAGGCAGACCCTGAGCAGCCCAAACGTCTGCACACCTTTGGTAACCCCTTCAAACTGGACAAAAAGGTATAAAAACTCATGCAAAATATCTACAAAGAATCGCATCATTTTATATTCAGGCATTAATCATTTATAAACTGCTGATTTTCTCATATGGCAGGCAATGATGGTGGATGAAGCAGATGAGTTTGTGACTGGCACTCAAAGCAAAGGCAAACGTCCGGGAGAGCTGAGCAGTCCTGCTGGGGGAGGGGCCCCCAAACGCAGGCGCTGCATGTCCCCTCTGCTTCGGCTGGGTCGGGCTTACACACCGCCAAAAACACCACCAAGAAGTGAGGCCCACACACACACAATCACCAAAAACATATTTGTACATGTTTTTTTATAAATACATGCTGATCCATCATAGCTTCAGATAACGATCAAACAACACTGGGCAACCACGTCACCAACCATCTCGAGTCAAATCACATCTCAGATAAAGAGCCTGAATCACTTCAACAAAGGAACCATTTCCAGCCAGATGAGGTTGAGAACCAGAAGGAAGTGCAGGAGAATGGCCAGGCCACCGAGGATGAGCTGTGTCTGGGTATTGAGGTTGAGGAAGATACCCCACAGCATTACCCTTCCCCTTGCCAGTTAAAGAAGATCAGAAATCAAGAGAGCCAGGAGCTTAACTCTGAACTCAGAGTGCTCATCACCAAGGAGATCAGGAAGCCTGGGAGACGTACGTGATAAGTCACAACACACACGTTTCCATCATTTCCAGTTCTGTTATGTGATTGGAGGGGGTAGAGACTAAATAACTGAAGAGGTGACCACCCACAGATATTTTGTCTTGGCCAATGTTAAATCAACTGACTGTGGCCTGCTTTTGACTTTCCTTGCTAAAACCGAAATGCTTAAATATTGTTACAGCTGGTTTCCATTAGTATTTTTTTTCCCCATTTTAATGAGAATTACAGACCTTGGGAATGAATTCATCACCACAGTTTTACAGTTGCTGATTGGTTAACCATAAAGCAAAATCCCCTTTTCTTTCTGTGTTAATGCAGGCTATGATAAAATCTTCTGCCTCCTCAAGCAAATCCAGGGCAGTTTGGAAACTCGACTGATCTTCCTGCAGAACATAATCAAAGAGGCTGCTAGGTACTCCTTTTTCCTGTTTAAAGATGTTGGATATTAAACAGATATTAATTCTCCCCACTGGTGTTTTCTTTTACTTTTATGCTACACACTATATATTTTCCCCGTATATTTTCTTACAGTTTATGGTTTGCATAGCCAATTTTTATTTATTTGCACATATTATTGCATAAATATCCCAGCATAGGTGTATATTGCGTAGTTAGCCTCTCTTCCAGAAACAGAATAGATAAAGATGCAATAATATACTGTGATGTGTTTAAGTTTTGGTTTTGTGTGTGCAGATTCAAGAAGCGGGTCTTGATTGAGCAGCTGGAGAACTTCTTAGAAGAGATTCACTTAAGAGCCAACAGCATGAATCATCTGGATGGTTTCTGAGCACTCCATCTGCCCTACTTGAAATACGCACACACAGATCTGCACTATTTATGTAACATTATTTGGGACTTTTGCATCTTCAGGCTTTTGTTATTGATGCGTTATTGCTACACCTCAGGGCTGGGAATCTCTAAAAGACGCACTCGGCACGTGCTGCTGTTTCTTTCTCATGGTCAATTTATTTTCCTCCTTATTGTGCCAAAGATGATTGGAAAATAACATCGGATTCATCTAGTTCATTTACTTACTGCAGCCCTCCTCCTACCATGACTTGGATGCATTAAATTAATCGCCAATATAAACAAGATTTCCTACCAGCTATCCATTCACTACTGCATTCATAACGGACAAATGATTCCTGGGTTGGATCGCTGCAATGAAGGGACTAAATCTGTAATATTCTACCAATAAAAAAATACAAATTATTGAGCAACTTATATTGGAGGTTTGAGTTGCTTTGAATCTTTAGTTACATTTAGACATTTAAAGTTTTTGTCATTTAAAAAACCATCTCAGGAACACTGTCATTTTGAAATATTTAGCAGATACCAGCAGAGGGACATCAGTAATAATAAAAAAGAAAGGCTTAAATCCTCCAACGAAGAATTTTCTTTTTCTATAAAGCAATTTGCCACTGCCATCTGATTTTAATCCATTAATCATTACACACATTGCTTATAAATAACTTTATTTGCCTTTAATAAATATCTGAACTGATCATGGCTTTTAAACTGCACAACCATTTAGCAGCAGTTTATTTTTGTGTAAAGTAAAATTCAGAACTTCATTTATTTGAACTTTGAGGTCTCTACTGAAAACTAAGAATATAACTGGTAAAAAAACTGTTCAGAATTCAGTAATCCATTTTGTTTTACACAAGGTACCATCGAAGGATAGGTATTAAAAAATAGACAGATACTAGAATATTAAAGAATACTGTGTAATCATATAGGATTTAAAAGCCACTTGTTCTCTGATATGGGAGGCAGTTGCTGCTAATGTGTTCCTACATTGCTGCCAAATATTCAGTTTTTCACCATATTACATTTCTGTGTTTTGTCTCTTTGGGCTCTGTCCCACTCTTAACCCTGCACCCTAATGTAGGGACCAAATCTTTGCCATGTTTTAGAGAAAGATTAATCCGTGGCTTATTTAAACAGTGTTTAATGTTCTGTATGTATGTGTATATATATATGTATATATATGTACGTACATTTGACATTGAAAATATTTAAGGCAACATTTTGGTGGAAAGCCTCTTTTTTTGTATGTATTTGAATAAAGTCTATTTTACACTGTGAATAGTCATGTAAATAAAATGTGTTTTTCTGTGATGTGTGATTTAAAGACTCCACATTTCTCCACATCTAAACCTGGTTGAATGGACAAAAGTGACTGATCAGATTATATTCTTTTCATTTGCATTAAACAACTGTTTCGTCTTGGGGTCTGTTTTTAAAAAAGGCGTTATGAATACAGTGAATATAAAAGACTGTTCAGGGGTCAAAAAGTTTAAAAATCTGGTGTTTTAATGATAAACATCTAAAATTATTTGGAAATTCTCTTGTGTCCTTTAAGGAGAAGAGTTACAAAGAAGTAACATTCACTGACTGGGCCCCAGTGTCGCATGAATCTCACACATTTAAGTGAAAGTGTCATATTTTGTCAAGTATGGAAACCCTGAACGCATGAACCCCTGAGAGCAATCAGCAATCAACTTCATTTGCTACCTCCAGCACTGCAAATGAACCAGCAACCTTCTGATTTTAAGTCTGATTTGCTAACCAGTAGTTCACGATTGCTTTCAAAATATTCGTCACGAACAGGATTCGAACCTGTGCGGGGAAACCCCATTGGATTTCGAGTCCAACGCCTTAACCTCTCGGCCACCGTGACAGTCTGTGTAAGATGTTCAGTGTGATGCCTAGATGCCCAGTGTTTTTCTGTAGCTGTTTGCAAAGTGTGTGATGCCTAGATTGTTTAATCTATTTTGATTTGAAGTTGTGTAGTGTAATCCTGCTCTTAAGGGTTGTGTTTCTCCTGAGCCCTTTATATTTGTACAGTGTTTGCTGTTGTTTATCTCTAGTGCCCTATTTCTGTAGTTCTGTGGTTGCTGAACTGGATTAACAGAATCTCAGTTGGGAGCTGGTTTAAGGTTTAAAATAGATTTAAAAGCAGAAAATGCCATAAAATTACAGGAATGTGTAACATACAGAAACAGCCAGTCATGCAATATAGTATGGGTATATTAGCAGCTGTAAAAAAAATTTATGATGGCAGTTATTCCAGGTTTTTTTTTAAACTATATTCAAAAAAATGGGAAGGGTTTTATAGCAAAAAGTTTAATAATTTTAAAAATGCTTCAAATGTCATATAGTTGAAGGACTTCTGTTTGACAATTACAAGAAACAGCATCAAAAAGATTTATGAAGCATAACTCCTGTTTTATTGCATGGACAGTGATTACATTAGAAGAAATGTGTTTGTATTTGTAAGAATTATTTTCTAAATTTTAAATACAGACATTAAGTAATTCCTTGTGCTTTTTTGCTCTTATTTATTAACATTCATATGAAACCATTTAGAGGTTTATATTTAGAGTTTTTTAACTACAACATGTAAAGCTCTATCACTTCCAGATATTTAAAATAAAATAATTTACATACAATTTAAAATGTTTTTACTGTTATAATTATATTCATCACAAATGTAATTACTAATAAATGATCAAAACGGAACAGTTTCTCTTCTAAACCACTTGTGTGGTATCTGACACGTCAGATGTAAAACTCTTGTTCATCTTCCACTGTACCCTCTTGAATACAGTTATTAGCTTTTGCAATGCCATTACTGTTGTGTTGTCCTCTATCATGCTGTGGATCTGCCTGTAACACACACATATTCTTTGGCTGTGGCTTTATGCAGGACGTGGATTTCACAGATACACAAAGTGTTCTAGGTAGTACAGGAGTCTGTATTAGGGAGGAGGCATTATTATTTGCCAGTTTAGTACAGTCAGAACCTCCTTCTGATGGAGGAGCCGACTTGGGACGAGGGGGCTGGGCCTTTGAATGGGACCCTGATATGTACCCTGAGACCACCGATAGATCCGCGGAGCTGCCACTGATGGTCTGTCCCGTGTCCACATCTGTCTCTTCGGCTCCCACTAGTGTATTGACATTGACGATGGGAGACGCCATGGAGGAGAAGCAGCGGGGTTGGACAATCGTGGGGAAGACACACGTGGAGCAGGAGTCATCCGTAGGCAGAGAAAAGAGGGACTGTGTGCGGTGACGCATCCATCCTGCACATAAGAGCTCCACCTCTTTCTGGAGCCGTTCCATGCAGATCTCCTGATCGCACAGGGGCGTCTTGGAGGCGTGTGTGACCGGCAGGGGAAGGGTCTGGAACCGTGAGCATGAGGAGTTTCTATGGTAACGACGGTTACGGTAAGAGGCAGGGCCACGCCCGTATGGTGGAGGGGGTGGAGGCGTTTCAGGTGGAGGTGGAGGGAAGGCAATTGGAGGATCATCAGGTGGAATATGAGGAAACCTTGCAATGGTGTGTTTCCTGTATAAAGCTGAACCTTGAACCTGACAAAGCCAGAATGAATACAGAGAAATCATTTATCTAATCTAGTAAATTGTGGGAATTCTATCAACTCAGTATATAGACTGAAATCATTTGCAATTGGTAGGTAAATTCCACATTAAATCATAAATCATACATTAAGTCAAATAACTATACTGAAAACAGTATGCACACACACATGAACATTCAGGTTTTTATCATTCCATTGAGTCGTGTTGTTTTTATACAGAGCTAATGATATTTTCTATATATTTTCTAACGCTAGAAAATAAACAAACCTAATCCTCACATAAACCTTTTATGCATTTTTAGATTTTCATAAGGATTTTTATTATGTTTCCCTTGCGATAACTGAACCTCAGCTCAGCTGGCTGAATCTCACAATATAGGTAGTCAAATATTCACACAAAATAGGCATAACCTGAGTCTATTTTAAAAAAGCATAAGCAACAATAAGCAAAAGCAACCATTATAGGCAGACACATCATGATCGGGTAACTTTATCATAGCAGGAAAGTTTCAACAAACATCCCTCCTAAGCAAACTAGTTATATCGCACATATGTTTACAGGTAACTTGTATGCATGGAAAAAAATTCTGTGCTTCAATGCAAAGATCAACCCAAACAAACCAAAAGACAGACACATTAGTACATGGGCTGAAAATGTAGGATCAAATAAGCCAGACACAGCACAGCTCAGAAAATCATCAGCACACACACAACTCTTGAACTCTTTTCACATAACAGACCTAAACATAAGTATCAACATAAAGTCTCTGTGGGGGATGATTTTGCTATGAGCCGTCTTTTCAATTTACATTTGACAATAACAGCTTGGAAAAATCAGCCATGTTAATGCAACTGCCAAACCAAACACAAAATGGGAATGTGGCTGTGATAAGGTAACTGTGTCTTGTGTGTGAGTGTGTGTGTGTGAGAGAGATAAAGAGAGAGAGAGAGAAAGAATGGTAAGGTAAATTACTTTTTAAACTCAGCAAGCATTATTGAGTGTGTTTGTGTCCATGAGAGTAACAAAGTGTCACACCTGACTGCACATTCCCTCTATCCTTCTATTTCTCTAAAATTTCCCTCTACCATTTTTACATCCATTCATCTTGGTGCCTCTTTTTCCTCGCTGTTCCACTCTCACACAATTCCTACATTCTCAATGTTCGTTTCTCTTTTTTTCCCCACAATTCTGTTTAATTTTCCTGTGTTATATCTTCCTTTCAGATCTTTTTTTCATTATATTTTCTGTTTTACCTTCTTGTGAGTTTCCAGATGATGCCCTGTCTCTGGTTATTCTCTAAACGTGAAACTGGTGACAGAGCAACACAGGTCTGATGTAAATGCTGAGAAGAATTGAGAGAGTTTGTTAGTCTACATACTTAGTGTAAGCTGGGCTTATTCACTGGAGAGAGATAATGTGTATTAAGTGTAAAATCCTCACTGTGCCATTTGGCAGCAGCAGGGGTTGCTAAGTAATGAGGCTGGAGTTGTGACAGGAAGCCAAACCCTTCTTTGATCTCGCTAATCCGGGTCAGACAGAATGGACCTGTACACATTTGTTAGTTATTGTGGCTGTCCTTACGTTTGTTTGAGTGTTCTTACATTATCAAGTTTTTTTACACACAAACACAAACAAGTGTTTGGATTTTTTAAACCTGGATGTATATTTGTAATTGGCATTTTGTAACTTTATATTAGTTTCATGATCATGATGTATCTTATTGTTTATTTGCATATTCAGTTTTTCTGTGCGCATGTCATTCAAAGCAAACATAGTGAACGCTTCCTTTGCCTAAAACTTTCTAAACATTTACTTTGAACAGCTTGTTGTCCAGACAGTAGTCTAATAATAAGAGCTTCTCTACAGCTGCTGACAGCTGAAAAAAAATTGTTACAAGTTGTTAATATATATGTTGAGGAAATAAACATCTTTATGCTATTCTTACCTGTAGCAATATTTTGTTCCCTTCATAATCATTTGTTTGCCAGCGCATGTCACTGATGGGTGTACAGGGCCGTGGCAGCAGTGGTACGAGTTCCCCGATGTCCCTCACTCGAACCTCCATCACAGCGTTTTCAGTGGGGGTGGGGCTCTGACCACGAGGCATCCGCTTGAATGACAGCTGGATTTCTGTTTCAGGGTTGGAGTAGACCACACAGAAGCAGAAATCGTTTTTCTTCTGAGCCAGCCTTCTACGCAGGAGCAGCCTATACAGACGCACCTGTTCGGTATAAGTCTCGTATCGACAGTAGAGAGTGAAGCGCACAATCTCTTTGCCATAGTGCACCTGGCGAAGAGCCCACAGTGGTGTGCCTGGTGCCAGCGTAACAAAGTCCTGGCTGGCTTGTGAAAAGGGCAACAGCCCTCGTCCATTCACCCGCTCTGTGTGGTGGTACCTCCATGGTGGGCATCTCAGCTGACTGTGGAGACGTTTGAGGCTCTCCTCACTTCCATACTCTTCTTGAAGAAACAGAATGACGGCTAAGGCTGGTTGCCGAGGTGGCGGTTCAGTGGAACGCTGCAGGTGGACTTTGGGCTTTCGAGATTTTCTGGATGCACGTTCTGATACCCTAAAGAGGGTGAGATCAGGGTGGAGCCAAGAGAGGACCTGATCAGCAGCTCTTTGAAGGGTTTTGGCCTGACCTGGGTCAGTGATGATGTGGACAGAAACTACGAAGGGATCTTGTAGGTCCCCCATGGACATACCACCTATCATAAATACATAAGGCAAAGAAAATTATCCATACACGTATCCAACCATACAAATTCAATTTATTTTACATTTGAAAAGTGTGTGCCTACAAAATGTTTTTGTCCATACAGAAAGAATTGTAATAAACTATTGACATCAGTCTTCGGGTGCAATAACAGGTATTTCTTTGTTTTCAAAGGTTGTGTAGTAGTTATCATCAGTTCAGTCATCTTTCTATTAATAAAACAATTTCAATCTTGTATTACTAATTAGTTTTACTAATATACATCATATCATGAATGATAACATTTGTAATGATACCATGTATTCTGTATTCTGTTATATTTTATTATTTACATTTCTGTTTGCTGTTTTCTTTTTAATATATTTAAAGCTGCTTTAAAAATGCAACATTGTAGAAAAGCACTAAATAAATAAATTTTAAGTGATTTGATTAGGTCTAAAAATAGTGCAGTAGAAGGTAAAATGCACATAAGTTGTACTAAAAAAGTACTGCACGAAATGAAAAAGAAAAAAAACAATTGCTGGGCTCTTAAGACTAAATGAAATCTTTTCATTCATGTGCTTTCTTGCTCTGAACACCACAGCCTCATTAACTGCATTAGTGGTCGGCTAGTAACCCTGGAGAAATGCTTTGGCTCCCTGTAGGATTCTGAATAAAGTTTGAACTTCTACTGAACTTTTGACCAGACCAAAACCTGAGAACACATACAAATACACAAGTACATTAACAACCTGTTAACAACCTGACTGTGACTTTATGATTGCAACATGTTTGCAGAAACTAAACAAATGTTGGCCAAGAAACTTAAAATAATGTTTGAAGTTACATGGGACAAAACATTTTGAGAAATGCTACATAATGGAACAATTTCTTTTAAACCCTGTTACTAACATACAAATCTGATTGGCTGAGCAGTTACTTTGTAAAGGTCCAGATACCAGCAACAACATCAGCAGAACTCTTCTGTAACCATGACACAGTTATTGTGGGGCGACTCTCAAAACAGAATCACAAATTGTTCATTATGAAGCAGAAAGTGGCCAGCACATGGACAGCTGCCTCTTTCTTTTAACTCTACTGTTTTCCCCCCAAACTCTGTGTGCTGACTCGGGGGACACGTCCCATTTTGTTTGTTGTTTAAGGTTGGGGGCACCAGAGGTCGAGGGAACGCTATGCCCTTACACACTTGCTCACAATAACACACTCACACAAGTAAACACACCTCACTAGTTGCACTGTACTCACGCAGGTGTAACTGACGCACATATGAGTGCTATGAAGAATTCTATTCGACCAAGGATGTAAGTTCACTAGGCAAAGCATTAACAGATATCATTAAAACACTATATTCTTTGTACACTATCATGACAGGCCTAATGTGGTCTT